>CAWUFW010021724.1:0-113276 GCA_963921515.1 Calotriton arnoldi | reverse complement strand
ACGACACTGCATGCACAGATTTCGCAAGTCTCTGTTTGTGCTCTTTCACATGACAACTGTTTGCTTTTCGCGTTCTCTGCCATGCTCTGAGGTTTAGTCTGCACACGATGTACAAGGTCGATCAACAATGCCCCTTGTTATTCTGTTCTGGTCAGTCCCTCGCACCTAGACATAACATGACACACAGCTGCACTACTGAAAATCGTATGCTTTAATATTGCAAGCTAAACATGTTGTGCAGGCACTTGGAGAGACCCCTTTCCAGAGAGAAGAGCTGTGCTTGTCCTGAGATGTAAACCTTTCATCTAGGCCTTGAGGTATGGGGTCTGCTGATAAAACCCAGAGGTCTTCCTTTTTATAATAAACTATTTCTTACCACGGGGAGGGTGGTTAGGTATTGTAATCCTTTTCCACTGTCTTTATAAAATGATATCCCCGTTTATATTCTATGGAATTGTGACAATGCTGACTATATTGTGTTTATGCATTTTGCTGCTAGTAATGGCACGTGTACTGTACCATAGAGCGCGTTCGTTAAAATAAACATTTTAAACTAAACCGTGACTCTGATTACTCGCATTGTGGACAAGTATGAGTGAGTGAACGAAAGAGTTGTTTTGCTCCCGCGATTCCTGAGAGAGTCGGGAGTGACATGTTCTGGGTTGTCTAATCATTGGTAGCTTCGCTGTTAGTTGGAGAACAAATGAGACACTATAGCTAGTCGGTTTGGGATTTTGGGTACTAATGTGGTAGGTTGGTACACCCCTATTCACTGAGGTCCTGTTTTCCTGCGCATAGTTCTGTATATGTGCAGAATCCCTGCAACATGGCGCCGCCAATGTTTAGTCTGGTTCTTATCTGCGAGACGCTTGAGTGGTGCTTGTGCTTGTCCGCAATACCCTCACTTCTGTTTCCGGAAACGGCTGTGACGGTGTGACCTCCTATATTGATATTTTTATAGGTTCTTTCAAGCTTGAAGTTTTAGAAGGTTTCTCTCTTTAATTTAGACCTGTTATTGTGCTGCCGCACTTTAAGTTGCTGTTCCTTAACTATCGTAATGGCAATTGCTATTCCGGCTCATAGCCGCGCCGTGCTCAGGGCATATTTGGCTACATATGGAGTGCCTAATGCGGGCGTTGACCTTATCTTTGTAGTGGAAGCGAATCCTGCTTACCACTTTGAGGTGTTTTATTCTTGGGTCACTTTTCCGGCGGTGGATGGAACAGATGATATGTTTCATGAATACACTGCCATTGCCCTTCCTCACACTTATCTGCATTATAGGGCTCTTGAAGTTCCGCTTACGGCTTGGCAACACCAAATTTGGTTTAATGGCGCCCTTCCTCATCCAGTAACGCTGGTCTGTTTAGGCCCTTTATCAATTGATGGGGCCACTTGGCCCGTTTTGGCTGGATATACCCCACACCCACGTTATTTGACTGTTCCGATTGCAGACCTCCGCGTACTGCATACTTCTTTGATACGCGTACATAGGGCTGTTATACAGTACATCATGCGCAACGTCCAGGTGGGACCACCTGGCGTAGCCGCACAACCTGCGGGACCTGGTGGTGTGACCATCAGTCCCCTTATGGTTAATTCAATGATGGGCAAGCATCCACAAAATAAGGATGATTTACCTTATTGGCTTGCTGAAAAATTTGGACAATTAGAAGCAGTTTTTCCGAACACCTCTCCTGTGGAAAAACACAGGATTTTGACTATTAGTTTGCCTAAAGACTTACTTCCCGAGTTGGCTGATTGTAACACCTGGTGGAAGGTGTTTGCAGCGGTATATTCGAAGTGCTTCGGCACCCCTTCCATGACCGTACTCCCTTCCGTGATTAAGCGTGTTCAAGATGAACACGGTGCTGAAGCGGCTGTTGAACTGGGGATGAGACTGGTGGGGGTGTTCGACGTGGTTGCTGATATGATCCTTGCCAACGTCAATGGCGATGTAGTAAGCTTTCAAGTCGCTAACGGCTTGAAGGCTATGCCTGATGCAGACAAACCACGCAAATTACCGAAGATTATTGCAAGGGCTTATAAAACGATACGCCGCAATAGTTTGGGAGTTGAGCCTTTTACTCAGACGCAAACACAATCTCAAACACAACAAAAAGCCCAGACTGATAAAGATGGGCATCCGGTCTTTCCTAAAAAGAACTGGAAAAATAAAAAACAGGGGCAGCAACAACAGAAGCAAGGTTTGCGTGCTGGATCACCGACACCTGAGTCTTCTAAGCGTACTTATGACTTGCGCGATCGCGCGAAAATTAAGTCTCCTGATAGATTTCAGGTCCCTGATCCATGTTCTCCTCTTTCTTCACACGACACATCTGGGTCTCAAGTCGGAGGAGGGGAATGACAAGATCATGGCAAGAGTCATCCTGCGCCACAAGGACGTGATCAAACCCGTCAGTTTGACGTGAAGGGGAAACAAGAGGAGCAACCACGCTTCCGTGCCCCATTTCAAAAGAAAAAGGTTGCCGCTTTGACAGTGAGATATGCCTCAGACGGTGAGAACCCGACTGCTGGATTGGACTTGGGCGGTGACTCTGCTCAACAGCGCAGCAGAAGTTACCATAGTGTGGGAGGCACTGCGTCCTTGTCTGGAGGCGACAGCAACTGAAACTTTCATTACAGTAGAGACATCTGACACCCGGGTTGACCCCCGGATAGGCTGTATAACATAGTTTTTAGAATTGAGGGTGACATTGAACGTGTAGTCACAGGGATTTTGTGGGAGAATCTGACTGCTTCCTATGACATTTTGTTAGCAGAGGCAGATTAGCCCCCACCTTTTGTACTGGGCGCATCAAGGGGAGAGGACGGGATACTTCAGAGTTTTTCGCGTTACGTCCCCAAGGAGCATGCAGAGGCTTTTGCAGCTGAGTGGGCTTTGGCCCTGTTGCCGGCAGTATACCGTAATCAAGTGGGCTGGGATAAAGATTCTCCGCCACATGAGATTCCATTGCGGTCTATGCCTCAGCCTCAACCCCAATATCCCATCCGGCGGGAAGCCAAAGGTCCCGTTTCTGATGTTCTAACTGAGTTGGAGTATCAAGGGGTGATTGAGACATGTGTGTCACCGATGAATAATCCTCTTTTTACTGTGTCCAAACCCGATGGGTCTTATCGCATAGTTTTAGATTACCGGCATTTGAACTCTCATTGTCGTACTTTTGCGGTACAGAATACCCATAGTTCTGCTCTTGTGGCCAGTATTGTTCGTAAAAAATATAAAACGACTCTTGACATTTCCAATGGCTTTTACAGTCATAACCTGTCCCCTGAATGTAGTCAATGGACCGCATTCACGGCCGGTGGAAAACAGAAAAAATTCTGGCGTTTACCTATGGGGTATAAGAATAGCCCCGGTGTTTTCGCCGCGCGTGTTGTCTCTTTGTTAGACAGCATAGACCCAGATGCATACTCTTATGTTGATGATATTTATCTCACAGACGACGAATTATGGCTGCATCTATGCCGTGTTGACCGCATCATCCTTGAGTTTGCGGAGTACGGATACAAATTTAATTTTGCTAAATCCCACATCGCTTGCTATGCGGTGCTTTTTTTGGGCTATGAGCTCAATAATGAAGGTCGGGCTTGGCACCCCACTTTCTGGAGAAGTGCGCACGCTTGCAATCTCCAACTACCCTGAAAAAACTTCAGTCTTTGCTGGGATTTTTTAATTTTGGGAGGTCTTACATTCCCGAGTATGCCCAGCATATCAAGCCTCTTTATGCTTTGATACAACCTACCTTTTCAAAAGCCAGCTGGCTCCCGGAACATTCTGCTATTTTGCATTCTTTGCAATCTGACTTGCTTTAATCTAAGTACTTGTTGACATGTGATAACCACACAAACCTGGTGATACAAATAGTGCCAGGCGCAGTGGGTTTCACTTACTTGACGTACAATGAAGGCGACACAGTACCTATAGCATACAAATCACACTTGTACACTTCAGCCGAAATGCGGTTTTCCACTGTCGAAAAGGTTTTGACAGCTGTGCAGATGGCGGTCCTGAAGGAACGCGCACTAGCACAGGGGAAATGCATTTTAGTGGTTACACCTTTCCCTGGTTTGGAAGCAGTAACTAAGGCGAGTGTGCCAAACTCTAAAGCATTACATCCCCGTTGGATACAATGGGCTACTTCTTTGACGTCTCCGGATGTCACGTTTATCTTTGACCCCTCTCTTCAGACACAGGAGTTCTTGCAGTATGAACACGTTCATCCACCTCCTCTGTCTTTGCTTCCCTTAGAGGAGTACACATGTATCATCTAAACCGATGGTTCGGCGCAACCGGCCACTGGTTCTAAACATGCTTATTCAGCAGCTTGTGCTATTGTGGCTGGTACAATGGTGAATGGCGAATTCAAGTCTAGTATAGTGCATACACAGGCGCTAGGGGACTGTACCGCCCAATTGGCCGAGCTGCACGCTTTGGTTCTTGCTCTCGAGTTTGCTGATCCGAGTGTTCCTACACTCATTGTGTGCAATTCCTATTACTGTGCTCAGTCTTTTAATGACAACTTATTCTTTTGGTCTCAAAATGAATATCGAGATTCCAAAGGCAGCACAATTAAGCATAAAACGCTTTGGGTCCGAGTGGCGGATCTTAAACAACATCTGCCACTCACACATGTTATACATACTCTTGGCCATCAGTGTGTGGGAGCACACACTCTTGGGAATTGTTTGGCTGATGAAGCAGCCAAATCTGCAGTAGCCACGTGTTCCGTAGCAGCCGTTACAAGGTCCATGGCTAAGATTGATAATGACATTTTGGCAGCTAGGGCTCTAATTATCCATGTGGTTTCCATTCAAAGTATTCTTATCAGTTAGCTCCTGAAAATGTTCCTTTTGTTAGAATACCTGACGTTGGAGATCGGCTGATTCCCAACGCGGACCGCAGACACACTTTAATCAAAACCGCACACGAAGGTATGGCTTCGGCCCATGCTGGAGTGTCCGCGACTGTTTCTATCTTGCAGCAACGTTATTGGTGGCGTGGTTTATATAAACAGACCCGTACTAATGTGCTTTCTTGTGACATCTGTCAACAAATCAAGCCTTCTACGGTTACACGTCCACCACAAACACAGCTTTACATTGCAGATCGCCCCTTTGCTTGTGTATATCTTGATCTCTGCGGTCCATTTTCTTCTGATACTGCATATAAATACATTTTGGTTGCAGTTGATTTGTGTACTAGATTCCTTTGGGTTTGGCCACAACGCAGTGCTGACGCTCGAAATGTCATCAGGGATTTGCGTGTCTTTGTCGGGATCTTTGCCTGTGGCACCTTTCATTCAGACCAAGGTCGAGCGTTCGCCTCTAAGGCATACAAGGACGCGATTAAGTCAATGGGGGTGCTGGTGCAGTTTTCGTCTCCATACAGGCCTGAGGGCAATTCCATTGTGGAGCGAATGAACAGTGACTTAAAGCAATCCTTGACAGCTAGAGTCTTAGGTACTGGCAGGAACTGGGTGGCCCACTTGTATGGGGTTCAACGTGCACTTAATAATCTCCCTAGAAGACCTCTGGGTGGGAGGACCCCATACGAGATGCTCTTTGGCATCAAAATGTTTGTGCCCGACCTTGATGGTCTAGACGTTGCGGCGGCAGCCGCAACCTTTGACATAGATAATCATTCTACTATGTTACAGGACCTACAAGAGACCCGTGCCCGTCTTGCTACTGAACCTTTGCCTTCGGCAACAGATGCTGCACTGCTGATTCCGGTGGCCGGCTGGCTTCCAAAAGTTGGTGATCTGGTCCGAGAGAAGTTGGAGAACAAAAAAGAATTTGGTCCCTCTTATCGTGCACCAGTTCCAGTGCTTGGCTTGAAGGGTACTCAAACAGTCATTTTACCACCGCTTTCTGGTCGCAAGGACAACAGATACATCTCAATTGACAATGTCAAGCTACAACATCTGGCCGATTCTGAATAGTGTGATGCCTGCTGTTTTGTGCCCCACAATTTCGAGAAATCCTGGGGTTAGCGCATCTTTCAGCTACCCTAATGACACTGTCATCGAGATGGACCCTGTTGTTGACCATTTGTCTGTCCCTCCTGCTCCCTCCTGCAACGAGGAAGGTGAGTATACTTATCCCACAAGTGAGTCTTTGTATGGCTTGCCTGAAAGTCATTTACACCATGGCAGCTTTTCTTTTGACTCATCTTCCACCACTTCGATTGGCTCTACCAAATTGTCTATTTTTGTTTCCTGGTTTAAACAGACTTATTTGGTCCCCCCATGGACGTACATCTGGTTGATAATGATCACAATTTTTCTTTTCATGTCCATTTGTTTTGTGACTGTGTTTTTCCTACTTATCAATGGTCACTACTTACCAGAACGTTCTGCTGTGAACTTGGTTGATGGTATTCTGGCCCCTCACTCATCTTCCTACATCATGAAGCGTGACCAATCTCTTGTTAACATTTCAGCATTTCCAGTTGCGGATGGCATCATCTGGGATAAGGTGGATTATCAGGTCCATGGGCCGACGGAGCTAATTAACGTTCCTTATGTCTTTCGCGTCTCCATGGGTGATGTGGTAACAAAGGACATACGCTCAGACAACTGGGATGTGCATGCAATACAATTGTTGTTTTCCGATTTGAAGTATTATGCTGCTTTTAATGCTGAAGATTTATATTTAAATTCTGCCAATTATGCCGATTTACTCTGTTATCAACATTATGGGCATCATTTCCTACATAAGACTAATACATTACGCCCTGTTGTCAATTACACACAGTGGGAACATTGCCCTACACCAATAAAAGGTAGTTTGCGAACACTTAGAAATAAATTTACATATTTCACAGATTTCGACAGGTCAACACCCGAGTCTTATTATTTTAAGTTACATTTTTCCTCGTCTCCAAAGGTAATGTTGACCCATACGAAATTCATTTATTCAAATTGTTTCAGACACGATTTGTCATTCAAGGGTTATGATCACTGGAAGGCCACCATTGATTTGAAATCGATTTGGGGTTCTAAATCCTGGCAGGTGCAGGGCACTGAAGCCTTACATCGTGCCTGCCTCATCCCAACACAAATTTTGTTTTTAAATAAAACAGTTTACCAGACAACTTGTTTTGGCTTGGCGACTGCAAAAAAGTTGAACGCCCCTGCCATTCCCTCTTTGGCTGAGTATGGTAATTGGCGCCTATACACAAATTATACCATTGAGGCTTTACAAACTTTGTTCCAAAATAACTCGTTTCTGAAATGGATCCTTTAGGTTGGCTGGTTTGGCCGACGAATTCGAATGCTTGCCAACTCCGTTTTCATAACACTAATTCGGGTTACATGCAAGACAGACCCGACCCAAGATTTCCAAATACACATTCGGTAACAACCTATTCGGTTGGAAAATTATGTCAACAGTGGTTGCAGCACTCTACACTATCGTCCGTTAAACAACATTTATTATTGTTGTCCAATAACATTGATTTGGCCGGCTTTGTCTTGGGACCCAGGGTTCCACGAACAAAGAGATTCTACTACGCAGCTTACAATGAAATATGGAAACTTTCACAAATTGAAGCTGAGTCACGTCTGTGGAAATTGACCAAGCAAACTTAAAAAGGTTCTAGCTGTTGTCGATAATAGTATTAACACACTATCTTCCCTCATTTATACATTGGATAATATTGTTTCTTCTGTTATTGATATTGTGCAAGAAGATGTATCTTTGTTATATCATGGTCAAAATCAATTGCGTTCTGTAATGCAATTCGCATGGACTTTGCAAACTCTAAAAATGGGAAAAGTTCTGTGGGATTATTTGAATGCGACTGCTTTGCTTTTACCATTTAATTTGACTGACAAACAGCAGTTCATGTCCATGAAAGATGCACTTTACACTCTTCTACACATAGAAAAAATAGACCCTTTGCCCTTTTCTGTAGCGGAAACTGATTCTGCTGTTTGGCTTATTCATGGGGTTATTTCTTTGCCTTTCTCGCTGTTCCAATTCAGCTCCTGTACGAAACATTATCCGCTAGGCTGCTTTGAACCCCTGGGTAGCGCTTTTCTGCATGAACTGTGGTCTTTACCTTTCACCTACCGATGTTTGCGGGAAGAAACTGAAGTATACCTTACGGGGGAGGACTGTGATTCTACAGTGGGTCATTCCCTTGTTTGCAAAAATATGAAGTTACACGGAGCATGTAATATGTCAGCACCGAACCTTGCATGTGTTTTGAAGGGTAATCCGGTTGCCGCAATAACTCCCACGTTCACTCTGCTTACTAACGGTAGTTATCTTATTCTAAATAATCAAGAATGCTGTGGCTTGCTGGCTGGCATACCTTTCATAGTAACGGTTTCACAGCGCGTAATTTGTTGTAAAAATGTGCTTTTTCCTCCTCCGCGTGGGCAGCTCAATAGCTCAATTTGGCCTTCCATACCAACTTTGGAAGCAGATTTCAACAAGTTGAGCAGATTAAATGCACTTTTAACCCAACAAGATGTCGCCCTGACTTCCGCCCGAGAAACCTTCAGCCTGCAGGTGGCTAGCACTGCTAGCGAAATTCAAACACTTTTAACCACTAACCTCCCACTACATTTTGGAGAGTTAATACACCGCATATTTAATGCGTCTGATACGAGTGGCCTTGCTCATTTTTTTAAAGCTGTCGGCTCTGGCCTTCTGACTTCTTTTCAGACAATATTTGGTGTTATACCTGCATTCATTCATTCTATCTTTTCCAGCGTCTTTGGTGGATTCCCTTTAATGCTGGTGTTAGCTGCTGGAATCTTGCTTCTCCTGTGTCTGCTGCGCAATGGCTGCTCCCCTTTTGGTGTTGCACAGACAAGACCGGCTACGATTGCTTCGTGACCGCATGCATGAGTGCTTCGGTACACTACCACTAGCAGCTCTCAGTGTGTCTTATGGGTCGTCCTTCCGCTTTGCGTACTTCACTTGCGTGCAACCAGTATTTTCATGTCTACAATGTCCGTTTACTTGGGCATTGGATTTGTGCCTCTCCAATTCGTCATGTCCGGACCCGGATTTCAACAGCTGGTGGGTCCCTTAGTGGCCCATGAGCGGGACTGTTCTGGGATTGGCTTAATGGTGCATGCGGCTGCACTTGGAATCTTGGTTCAATGGGATGTGTGTGAGGCTGCGCAGAATCTCCTACTTCAAAGTTACATTGAATATCACGCAAGTTGTCTGGAGATGCTAACTGAGGCACCCGCATATGAGGAGCACACTTGTTCCTTTGATGTGATTAACTGGATGGCTTCCCTTTTTTCTACCAACGACAATGATGTCCTTCTGGAGGGTGTTGCATTTTTTTGCTCCTACACTCTGATGGATTAAATTCAGCGGTTCTTGGATTTCGGATGCCCTTACACAAAAATACTTTTTTCCTACTAGGTTTTCTTCTCTCTCTCCCTTCTCCGTTGAACGTTTCATGTACTTTTAAAACCCGTTACCTTTTTGAACTCTGCTCGCTCTTTTTGAACTCTGTTTTCAATCTATGTCTCTATGCGATGGCCTTCCCAGGGGGAGGGTGTAGTATGGATTATGGGTCCATTGTTAACATCTGCTAAGTTAGCATGAGCTTCGCTGCCATGAGGCTGCTTTTGCGCACAACACTGCATGCATAGATTTCGCAAGACTCTGTTTGTGCCCTTTCTCATGAGAACTGTTTGCTTTTCGCGTTCTCTGCCGTGCTCTGAGGTTTAGTCTGCACACGATGTACAAGGTTGATCAACAATGCCCCTTGTTATTCTGTTCTGGTCAGTCCCTCGCACCTAGACATAACATGACACACAGCTGCACTACTGAAAATCGTATGCTTTAATATTGAAAGCTAAACATGTTGTGCAGGCACTTGGAGAGACCCCTTTCCAGAGAGAAGAGCTGTGCTTGTCCTGAGATGTAAACCTTTCATCTAGGCCTTGAGGTATGGGGTCTGCTGATAAAACCCAGAGGTCTTCCTTTTTATAATAAACTATTTCTTACCACGGGGAGGGTGGTTAGGTATTGTAATCCTTTTCCACTGTCTTTATAAAATGATATCCCCGTTTATATTCTATGGAATTGTGAAAATGCTGACTATATTTAGTTTATGTACTGTACTGTACCATAGAGCGCGTTAGTTAAAATAAACATTTTAAACTAAACCGTGACTCTGATTATTCGCATTGTGGACAAGTATGAGTGAGTTAACGAAAGAGTTGTCTTGCTCCCGCGATTCCTGAGAGAGTCGGGAGTGACATGTTCTGGGTTGTCTAATCATTGGTAGCTTCGCTGTTAGTCAGAGAACAAATGAGACACTATAGCTAGTCGGTTTGGGATTTTGTTTACTAATGTGGTAGGTTGGTACACCCCTATTCACTGAGGTCCTGTTTTCCTGCGCATAGTTCTGTATATGTGCAGAATCCCTGCAACAATGCTGGTGTCTGGAGAGCAGTCATATACTCCATCAAGAAACAAAGGGGCATATTTGCGAGCTGCGTAGCATCACTTTTGAACCATGTATTGTGATGCAAGAGTGACGCAACTCTAAATTGAGATTGTGAAGCCACGCAAGGCCATCTTGCGTGGCCCTGAGTGGCTTCATAAACAGTGAGTAAAGCAACGCAGTGCATATCTCTATGTTTCCTTACTCTGCACAAGGGAGGCATTCTATGGGTGTTGTGTGGGTGTTCCCACACAACATCCATGGATTTTTACACATTCCCAGATTTACCAGAAGTGATAGACCTGGGGATGCATGAAAAACCTACGCCTCTCCAGCTGAGGCGTAATGTGGAGAAGTATCTTTATTTCTCCTCGGTTTTTCCTCTTTCTATGTCTGCTGCATTCTGCAGCAGATATAGAAAGAAGAAAATGCCTCAGCGGATTGTTTTTGTGCAGGAAGTTGCACATTCCTACACAAAAAAAATCCATCTTGCAATGTAGGCACCCATGTACCATAGTACACAGCCCAAACAGAGCCAGCGCAGGGGAAAGGCAGGAATGCACCATATTATGTTAAATACGACATATTCCTTCCCTTTCCCTGTCACGCAGCGCAACAAGGTGACGCGCTGCACTGCATGACAATCACATAAATCTGGGCCAAACAATATAAGAAATGGAAAACAGTTTTGTTTAGTTTGCACTAGCAGGCCAGGGACTGCTACAAAAAGACAGGGATAACATTAGAGGAGCAACTAAGGGCCCACTGTACAAGAACGAAGGGAGCTACCATACCCAATCTGGCCAATGTCTCCATTGACATCTTTATGGCAGCTACCTGGTTGTCTGCACACACCTTGAAAAAACATTAATGTGTTGGCATTCATGTCAACAATAAAACTTGGATAGGGTAGAAAGCGCAGCATAAGTTAATTTCAGCTCAGCCTCCTGAAGGAGACAAATACTGCTACAAAGTTGCAAGTGTTCAAGAAAGAGACAATAGAATTTGAGGATGGGGAACAAGCATGGGAACGTATGGGGCTGTAAGTGTCTCAAGGGGATGGACATACCACCAAATGGTGGTCGACACCCACAACGAGATGATTCCGGACCCAATCAAATGCGCGGCACATGAATTAAAAAAATTATTCAAACTGCAAAACAACTCTTATAGGTATGTAACCACTTTGTTCACCTCCACGCAGAACTTAAAAGGCCAAAACTTTGCCCCCAGGTTCCCACATCCACAGTGTATGGAAATTGCACTATGGGTGAACTGGTCGGGAATATTTGCCTATGCTTTTTTGCCACTGTTCCTTATCACATACATATTGAGGAAAATGAGGCAAGTGCCAATGAGTCATTTTCTTGCCTCAAACGTAGATGAGACAGCCATGGCATTCCATACTAATAGAAATGTTGGTACATCCCCTCTAGAAGCCACCACACATCAGACCTAATCCAGCATCAGGGTCTTCTTAGATAGCTGTTCCTCCATCAGTTGAATCTAGCAACCTGGCTCCTGAGGTCCTAGATTCTGGTTTACTTACACTCCCAGAGAAGTGTATGCAAATACTGGTGAAGACACGTAAGCCCACCACACTTGCTTGCTATGCGGTGAAAGGAGAAAACATGTGTCTGCTATTGTTTAGGACAACAGATAGACCATATGAAAGCATCTGTTCTATCATCCTATTTGCTTTTTCAGAAAGCATTGTTGATATACGCTTTTATTTGTTTACATTCAGCTGCAGTAGAAGTCTATATGCCAAATAGGGAGATTTTGTCCCTTTTTCAATACCTGTGATTTATAGTAGAGTGTAATTGTCTGCTGAAGCTTTTGTGTCCATGCATATATTACAGGATTTTACCTATGACAGTTCACAGGTGTGGATTTGTATGAAATATCTTCTTGACCAAGGATGGGATACTTCAGAAATCTACCTGTCATGTACAACAAAAAGCATCCACTTGTTCTTTTGGTGTCATGCACTAAGGTGACAAATTATGGTGACATTCTCATAAGAGATTACTGACATTTGCCTCTCAGATAATGCCTGAGCTTACATATCACCATGTGTGGAAGACTCTGATTTTGCTACCTCTGCAAATCTACATACTGAGGCTAGAAGAAGGCAGTTAGTGATAGTCCACTGGTTTGCATATCCTGAGAGTCTGTGCACAGCAACACACTTGCAAGTTGAAGGGCATTAAACTCCTTTCCAATATATCCCACAACAAAAAAGGTTGGACATTTACAAGGGCAGGGGTGGAGTTAAAGAATTTGCCAGGATAAGGGGGGTGATTATGGAGAAGTAATCTTGTACATAAGCAATTATAAATGTCTTTATTGCTCTGTTGCTACAATGGATATGCAAATGTTTGCTATGAGTACAGGTTCCAGGGTTACTTCTGTAAACTTGCATGATTTTGTTCTGATTTGGACCCCTAATTTTTACTGTTGCTCATAATGGTTTTTCATTTATTTGCCAGTATTTTTATATATATTTTTTAGATACTAGCATGCAGAAACACATTCTAATAAGCTGTTGAGATTAAAGTTAGCTGCTATCTGATTCCGGAGTGACTCCTCCATCCCTTGTCGCGCTCATTCCCACTGCCACCACACTCATGTAAGACAATGGTTCCAATTGCTCCATGTTAATCCTCACATTCGCTTCCACATTCTGTCAGCCTTTCAATGAAGTAACAAGGCACACCAAATGGTGAGGTTGTTCTTCTGATGCACATGATTGCTGTGCTGCAAGTGTGAGGCAGAGCAAAAATCAAGATGAGAATTTGCTTACCAATCCAGTAAAGCAGAGGAATTGCGCTCAGGCCTGTACAGGACAGTTGGCTTAACATAGCCTGATTTGGGTTGATCCTGCTTGGCTGCTTCATGGCCTTGGATCTCGGGCAGCCAAAGGGGAGAGAGTGAGTTGCAGGTTGCCTGGCAGCCTATTGAGCCGCAAACAAAATTAATTCTATTAGACCTGGCATCCTTAGCGTGGCTCTCCCTAACTTTTTGCCACCAACTCCCCTATTTATGTTGTTGCTGGCTTTAGGACTCTACACACTTTACCACTGCTAACCAGTGCTAAACTGCTTGTGGTCTCTTCTAAAAAACATGATAGAATGGGTTTACATCCAATTGGCCTAATAATTTACTTGTAAGTCCCTAGTAAGGTGGCACTATATGTGCCCAGGGACTGTAATTTAAATGCTACTAGTGGGCCTGCAGCATTGCTTGTGCCACCGACTTGGGTAGCCCTTTAAACATGTCTCAGGCCTGCCATTTAGCCTGTGTTGTGCAGTTTTAAACTGCCATTTCAACCTGGCAAAAGAAACCTTTTACCAGGCCCAAACATTCATACATACAACTCACTCCTACTGTAGGCCCTGAAATGCCCAGAGGGCAGGTGCAGTGTATATAAAAAAGTAGAACATGCACTTGACTCATACTTGACCTCCCACGCCACATCCACATCACACCGCACCTCAGGAAACTTCACTCTCTCCCTATTCACAAGCACAGCCAATTCAAACTTCTTGCACACACATACATAGCCCTATACAACATAGGACCAGAATACCTGACCAGCCGCATACACTTTCACCAACCCACAAGACATCTACGTTCTGCCTTACTCTAACTCGCACACATTACCCGCATCCACAAAGCAAAACTAGAGGTCGCTTATTCCCATACATTGCACCCAACAATTGGAAGGAACTCCCTCAACACATCAGAGCCTCCTCCTCACTTCTTGAGTTCCTCAAAAAGCTGAAGAGCTGGCTCTTCACATAAGCACCTTAAGGACCACAAACCTACACATCTGCCCAAGTGCCTGGATACCCTCTCGAGTGATTAGTGCACTATACAAATCAATTTAACATAACATAGCAGTGGACTCTAAAGGTCAGTTAGCTGAACTTGTGTGTGGCTACAGGGACAGAAGCTGCACAAGGCCTTTCTTCCGATGTGCCCAGCAGACCAATGGAAACCGGAACAGGACTGGACCCTGCTGGTGACCTCTTCTGGAGAGAGTACAGGCCCAAAGCTCTGTCCATGTGGTCTTTAAAGCCTTAGAAATTACCAAGAGGAATTATTTCTTGCGGCCCAACAGGGTATAGCACCTGAGTCGTGGCAAAAAACCATTATTATTGTATTCTTAAAAAAGGGAAAGCCCAATCTTTGTCCATCCTCGTATAGACCAATATCATTGATCAACGCGGACAGCAAGATCTTTTCAAAAATTATTGCACAGCGATTGGAGCCGTCATTACCCCATTAGTCTCTAAGATCAGCATGGGTTTATTCCCGGTAGGGACACGGCGGATCACGTAAGACGCGTTATTGCACTTTTGGATTGGGCGCAGGCAACCGGGTCTGGACTAGGGGTGATCCTGTTGGACGCCGAAAAGGCATTCAACAGGGTCTCTTGGCAGTATATGTGGGAGGTTATGCATATGAAAGGATTCTGCCCACAATTTATTCATGCAATCAAGACTCTATATGCACGTCCGATTGCCTCAATTCGGATCTCTGGGCAAGAATCTGATGTGTTCACTATTAGTCGGGGCACACGGCAAGGGTGCCCGTGTTCCCCTCTCTTATTTGCTTTATACATTGATTTATTTTTGAATAAACTTAATCAACATACAGACATTATACCAGTTAGGTTTCAGAGCATTGAGTACAGGGAATTTCCTTATGCCGATGATATTGTTGTAGTCTCCAGTGATACTGTAACTGCCTTGCCTGCAATTCCATCTCTAGCGCATCAGTTCGGGGTTTTTTCAGGGTATAAATTGAATGTACAGAAAACACAGGTAGTATATTCCGGCAATGACCCTCCGACAAATATATCTATTGTCTCGGAAGCAACATATCTGGGAATCAAAATTACATCAGCGGTAGATAAGATCCCGGATTTAAATATTCTCCCAATAATCGAAAAAGCGAATTCAACTCTTGAAAGGCTAGATCATCTTCATCTGTCATTATATGGCAGAAACAGCGTGTTGAAGATGCTGATTCTTCCAAAATTTTTATATATATTTAGAACTATTCCTTTAGAGTTTTCTGCATCATGCTTTGTTAAAATAGAGAGAATATGCTCTCGGTTTTTATGGGGATATCGAAAACAGCGAAGGGCATATAGGAAAATGATATTACCTAGACAAGTGGGTGGTTGGGGTATCCCTCACATTATTATGTATTATTGGGCAGCAATGCTGCAATATATAGGGCCACTGGTGATAGGGGTTAAAGCCGAGATTCCATTGTTTCACAGGCCTTCTATTTACGAGTTTGGACTGGGCGATGAAATGAACGGTTTCTTAGTTAGAGTTATTGAACCCAGTTATTTAAAAAAAACTAAATTTAAGGTACTGAAGGCAGCCTACAAAGGCTGGAAACAAATTAAACGGAGTCTACAGTTTGCAAATCTTAATGCCTACACCCCGTTGTTGGCTCCCGGGACATTACCTCTAATTTTTCAAGATCAGGTAACAATTAGGTGGAGCCAAAAGGGCATACATAATTTAGGTGATCTGTTTGGTAAAGACCAGCTTTTAACATTCTCAGACTTACAGGAGGTATATGGTATAGGCAAACAAGATTTGTTCAAGTATCTTCAGATACGTAGTTTTCTGACTAGGCAGGGCACAGGATCGCCACATCAATTCGGGTTGATTCCCCTCATTGAAAAAATGAAGAAAAAAACACCAATCGGCCAATTATATCGGCTATTAATGGAAACACTCCCGGATGACTTAGTTGCACGTAAAACAAAATGGGAACACATATTTGGTCTAGAAGATGTAAATATATCAAAGTCTATTGAGCTGGCCAACCAAGTCTTAATGACTGGCAGAATACGGAGTCAACATTACATGGCCCTTTATGATCTTTATTATACTCCCAGTAAGTTGGCTCGATGGGGTGCAAGAGCAGGGACTAAATGTAATCGCTGCAGACTTTTGGCGGCTGATTCAAGTCATATGTTTTTTTCTTGCTCAAAATTGGGGGAATTTTTTCAAGGTGTTGAGAAGTTTCTGAACATAATATCTGGGCTCTCTATTAAAATTAGTGCGGAATTAGTCATTATCGGTGTATGCTTTGATTAGTGAGGCTAATACAAGATCTGAAGATATAAATACACTTTTATTTATCATCATGGCAGTGGTAAGGGCATGCATTACTAACGAGTGGATTAGTTCTGATCCACCTACCTTTATTAATTTTCGCACGAGACTGTTAACTATGTATAATTTTGAATCTTCTATCTATAAGACCAAAGGTAGAAGGAAAAGAACTAAGGGTGCTAAAATTTGGTCACCTTTATCAGATTGGGCTGTATGAACTAAATATAACTTGGTCGAATAGCTGGACTTAGCGGTATCCAGCGGGTTCTAGGGGGTTCAATTGTGTAGTACGGGTAATGTCCACCGGGTATGGCTTGTCCAATGAGGAAGGGAGGGGGGAAGAACCCTGAAGTGGATATATTTTTTTTTCTTCTTCCTCCTTGTTTCTTCTCTTATTCTGTATGAAATGATCAATTTTGATTACAATGTAAAGGCTAGTCTGTTTCAACAATCTGAAGGACAAATCCCGCCCTTTTATGAATTTTCTATGTCCGTTTTTTAGATTTTCTCTATATTTGTATATTTTTTTTTACAAATGCAATGGCATGGTATTGGTGTTTTATTAACAATCATGTAATTGGTGATTTTTTTTCTTTGTCTGCATGTACAGCCTTGGTTATAAAAGGGTAAAATGTGCAAAAAAAATAATAAAAAATATTTAAAAAGAAATTACCAAGAGGAGCTGCTGCAGAAACTCTGAAAATTTGGGAAAAGTTTTTGACTTGCAAGACCTTTGGCACTTCAGTGTGGTTTTGTGGCAAAGATAACCAATTTCAATGTGGCCTAATTGGATGCAGCTTCAGGCTTGCCCTACTTGAGGATTTTGAGCTCTGTAGCAAAAGATCAAATACGAAGCTAGAAATCTAGAGTGGGCGAATGCTCGAACGGTATCCACCTGGCGAGAGGATTTTATCGGGCATGAAATGTGAATTTTTCCTCTTCTGAGAGTTTTCTGCCAAAATCAACAGCGTCAGTAGGACCTCATTTAGCTGCTATCCAACTTTGAGGGGGACTTCGGTGGACAAAGCCTGCAAAATTACCCTGCTGGAGAATTCCAACTTCCATGACCAAGTCAGAAATTAAAATCTTTGACTGAAGTGATCCCACTCAGTGTATCTCGCCGATGCTTCTTTGCGGCCAGCTTGAAATCACACCTCGGTTCTGGTCAACCAAAAGCAGTGACTGATGATTGACTTTTTACATTTTCCTTGCCATTTTTACCTTCAATATTCTAAAATTCATATCTCCAGTTCCCCTTGTTGGACTTTTGTAGTTATGGTGCCAAATATTTATTACATTTTACTCAATTGTTCTTAGTGAGAGTAGCATTTTTATGATGTTGTGTTTTTGAATTTTTATCTGTTTCGGTACTTCAAAATGTTTTACACATTTTCTTTAAGGTAAGTCTATTGCTCCGTGCCATAGGCTCAGTTCAGGTTTAAATTACTGAAACCTTGGACAGGATCTGACAGGTTAGTGGCTTTATTACTTGTGGTAGACTTCCATCCCCCCAATTAATAATTTGCATTTTACAGCTATCCCTTAATCTTGATGATTACAGAGATGAGTCAAGCTGTTATGATTTTCCTGCACAAATCAGGCAGAAGGAAAGTGGGCCAAGGTGGAGATGCTTGCAAGACCATAGTTTGCACCAAAATAAGATTTGAATACGTTGGTCATCGACACACAAGTACATTCTTTGACTAGGTTCTACACTGGGCATTGTGGTATTGCTCTGCAGCCAACTAATGCAAGTGATCTAGTAGCAGGCGAGCCATAAGTTCTCAGCTTCTATAATAAGGGATTGTGAACTCAAGTGCTGTGTCTCTTCATTTCTAGTTCAGCTACCTAACAGCTGATTTGAAAAATGCATGTTCCAAATCAAACTACTGGCTCTGTTGTTGACCAAAAGGGGCTTCCACAGTGCATCTTTTCTCTCAGTGATGTTTATACCCCCATTATGCATGCATGCATGTATTTGGTATTTGCATAATGGGATCCTTTGCTGTGATAAAGTGTTTTTAAAGAGGTGTGCCTTCAGCTCCCTCCTAAATTTTAGCTCAATTTCTCTAACCCGATGGCTGCAGGGAAATTGTTCCAGATCCTGGATGTATAAATAGAGAAGACCTGTTGCCTAATATTTTCTTTTTTGTATGTCTTGTCAATTGTGATGACTTTGTAGCTGATTGGGCTGAATTTGAAGATAGTGCCGGCTGGCAAAAACAGCCAGGTTACAAGTGATATGTCAAAAAATATTTACTCACTTACCTCACCCTCACTTCTGTTTAATCTTGAATGTCTAATTCACCATCTCTCCTCTTTATTCTTGCAGGAGCATGAAAAACAATTGCATATGCTATTTTGTGAAGGAGTACGCGTCTGCCAAACTCTAAATCAGGCCCTCAGTCCCTCCCAAAAAAGAAGGGCATTCTGAGACTATCAGGAAGAATAGTAGCTAGAAGAGTAAATAATTTAATATGTCTTTATACACTGTCCAATCCTAAACTTACTGATGTCTTTCCCCTTAATATTAGCAATTTAACGTAATCCTTTGCCTTCAATCCCTTTTTGTAGTCTTAATGTCTGTCAGGCTACAATCCAAAAACCCATCCATATCCTTGGACCTCAATTCTTTAAAAAACTGGTCAAATTAGAGTATAAATGTACTGATGTCAACAAATAAGAGTGCAAATAAGAAACCATAACAGAACAATTAATACATAAAACCAAAAGTCTGGTCATTTGGATTTTTCCAAGCCTCATCATCAATTGTCTATCAGACAGAGTAAGCCCAGCACTCTATGTCACAAAAACAAAATACCTCTTTCTACTGTATACACTACAAAGTATCTACACATTTTTGGCACCTCAGTACTGTAAAGTCTTTGGTGAGATACAACCAGGAGTTTAACCACTTTCTGATTGACTGAAGCATAGACTGTTTCTTCATCTTCAGGACCTGCCTCCAAGAGGTCGCAACTCATTGTCTTTGAATTGCTATCATAATGGTTATTTTTCTCCATCTCTGGTTAGATAAAAGAAGCGGTGGAGGATACACCTCATTTACTGCAAATAAATATAACAAAATGTCAATACTGACTCTAGTTTACACATGCTTCATTCCCCCCTTACAGAGCAAGCTCTTCTCTGACGTTTGATACAAAACTGCCTAAAAACATAACTCTAGATGAAACGTTACTTTTTCCCATATCAAACACTGCCAAGACATACCCAGTCCTCAACTGTCGAGATGGTGACTCTTATTCAGTCTAGGCTAATTTCTACACACAAGAACTTACTCTCAATCTATTGTCCACAGAATTATTTGCTTCACCATTGACATCTTTTTAACAATCTTTTTAGACTTATAACACACTCATCATGTCCTAAATTTAGCACCAAAATAAATACAATGCAAACCATAATACATCTCTGTAAAATAATCACTGGCATGCATGCTCTTTGGTACAGGCTACAATTCATGTTACACTCTTTGGTGGAGGCCTTGAATGTTTGTTCCCCTATTCAAAAATGTGTATTGGTGTTTGCTTTCTTTTGCTTGTGGCATGTTTCATGATCTGACTGCATATTGTGGTGATGCACAAACACACCAGATGAGTGCTTGGTTCACTGTAATCTTAACACAAGCACATATGATGCCTGTAATGTGTGCACATAATTTATTATTCCACTACTGTTTTCATGCATGCACACTAATAGTTTTAAATCTCATTACTGTGAAGTCTGAGTTCTCGCTCAGCATCCAACAAAAAGGTTACAACGGACTCTTTGCTCATTTTTTTGTCTGCATGCGACCTGTTACTCATATGTCCAGTGCTAATTTGAGCCAGTGGTTGCAGATGGGGCCCAACAGCACTCATTTTTTGGAATCACACTCATTTTTCCTCATAAGACCCAGATACTGAAAGAGGGAAACACAAAAGGGAGAAGAAGAGGGAACAGAAAAAGGGAAAAACAGTTACAAATGGAGAAAACAGGGATGAAAAATTCTCAGCATGAGCAAAATACAGAGAGAGTGAGAGACTGGTGGGGAACTAAAGAGGCATGGGATGTGATCAAGACTGCTTAGCCTCTGTATATGGCACCCCAACTTTAAGTAGTGCCAACCACGGGCTTCTAAGCAAAACTTTGGGCCCCTCGACCTATTCTTTTAAAAATTAAGCATTGAATATCCAGCTGTGGTCAATGTAAGTAAGAGCAGTGGGGCGGGGGGGCGGGGTGGGGGGAGTCAACAGATGTCGACGACAAGGTAAAATAAAATAATTTAAAAAAGTAAACCACTTACCTTTCGCTCGCTACATCGCTAAGTCGGCGATATGGCGAGCGCAAGGTAAGTGGTTTTCTTTTAAAAAATTTTTAATTTACCTTGTTGTCGTCTATCAACCCCACCACTCCGCCCCCCGCCCCACCGCTCTTACCTGCACCGGTCGTGGCTGTGCATATCAAAGCACCTTTCCACTTTTTATCAGGAATTGATACCAGGTAATTTCTTGCCTTCTCTTGGTAGGTCTGCACTCTTTCCATTTTCACACTTATAGAACTGTTTTACAACATTTTGTGTAACAGTTTCTTGTTTAAGAAATCATTTTACATTAGACTATATCCATATCCGCCAACTCACGATATCGGCTCCCATCACACAGTCACTTGGTGAGGGTCCGATATCACACAGTGGCAGGAAAAACGAGCAAAAGAAACACTGTAAATCGTGGTTTTCCAGCTCGTTTTCTGAGACTTTGAACTGCTGACATCCATTAAGGAGTGTGAAAACACCCCATGAAATTGGCACCAGCCTCTGCTAGCTTTTCTTTTTTTAATGGATGAGGGGGCTTGGGGCAGGGTGGGGTTCAAAAGCGCCTCTTAGGTACTTCTGGGCACAAGATCCACCCCTACAAGGCTCCAACCCTCCTCAAACGGTGAGATTTTTCTTCAAGTTGTAGTATGTATTAATAATTAACATTCTATTCTAATTGCTCAATCCTTTAAAAATTGATTCAAAGAACTATATGCACCCTTTTCTTCAATATACTGCATTGTAAAGTTTAAGATGGGTGAATGTTAGAGTTCCTGCCTCCTAAAGAGAACGCTCTCTGGAAATATTTTATGATTCCATTGTTTTGAAAATGTACAATGATTCACATTTAGTTACCAGTGAATTTTATTTACTCATCGAACTTATCTCAAACAATTTTATGTGACTGAGCATGTTTTAGGATTTCACATATACTCTTCTTTGGGTGTTTGTTGATGTAACCCTACAAAAACGTTAAACACATTTGCCATGTTGACTGTTTTATACACTAACTTATTTATCTAATTTCTGCAACATGTTTGTTTTTCACATGCTCCAAAAAATGTCCAAAAACGTCCAAGTAGTCCAGCATCATCATCTTCATGGTAAGTATGGCTCGTTTTAGCCATGTCCGCTTGTCATGTATTTCCAGGTTTCCACTTTATATCATCTAGTTCCCAGCTTTCCATGCATAGCTCAACTATGGTAGTTGAAATGCATTTTAAAATGTATGGCAACTATGATTCTGAGTGCAATGGGGCAGAGCCAGTGAGTATGGGGGCGGGGTGAAATGCATGGCTTAATAGAACAAAATTTTCTTTAACTATTTTGTTGGTCTTTCACTTTCTGGTAATTGCATATAGAATAACAATCACACCTTAAATGAAAATTAAATGCAGGTTGAACTAATCAGTGGGAAATGGACTATTTTTCGTTATGAAACCTCGAATGGTTAATGCAATCACTGCAGATGTCTGTGCGTGACCAGAGAACCACAGAACGGAATCCTGTTTGGTACAATGGGGAATAGTTACTTGTGTATTTTTAGTACTAGGTGGTCCCTACCTGTGACAGAAATAAATGTGCAAAAAGATTTAGGTTTAAGATAAAAACGGTACTTTTAAAATAAAGATTTTAGTGAGAGCAATCAGAATAAACATAGAGCAAACATTGTTATAAGTGTCCATTACAAGCAGGCACTCCAGAACTTGGAAGCTACCACCCTTACTTTACTTCTCAAAAACGACAAATCTTTGTCATCGATTAGGGGCTGATTACAATGGCGGATGGACTTCAGTCCGTCCGCCATCGTATCGGGGATTGGGACCGCCCGCCTACAATGTGACGGTCCCACAGGGCCAATTATAATGCGACCGCCACAGTGGCGGGCGCATTGACCATGTTTTGTATCACGGTGAGTGCTGCACTCTGCAGCACCCGCCACAATACAAAACAGAGACCCCACACATATCCTGCATTATGTGGCAGGCACCATGTGGTGCCTGCCACATGGTGCAGAGATATGTAGGGGGGCACCCCCGTGCCCATATCTGTGGTACAGGGGGAAGGGGGCCCACTACGGGCCTCCAAAGTCCCTTTCCACCTGCCTTTTCATGGCAGGTTACTCGCCATGAAAAAGGCAGACAGAAAGGGACATCATAATCCCTATGGCGGTGCCTGGCAGGCACCGCCACCATTGTAGGGACATGATTCCCCTTCGACGGTCTGACGGGCTCCTTGAGTCTTTCCGACCGCCAAAGACACACCCGCCATTGCAATGTGGCAGGCGTAAAACCTGCTTACGATGGTGGTGAAACCGCCACCGACAGGCTGTCAGTGGCGGTTTCACCACCATCATAATCAGGCCCTAAGTTTCGAGTGATTCCATCAATAAAAGCTACCAAGCAGCCTTTACATTTGCAAGTTACCACATTATACACATTTACAGTTCTTTCATGGGCCAGGTACTCTGATGAGAAGCTGTGTTTCTTCTTTAGCTGTCTGTCCTGCCTTTGACTCTAAAGCACCAGAGAACCCCTCCCTTTCTCTTTGAGCTGAGGCAACTCTTCGGTCGTAATTACCCTTCCAGGACAACAAAAAAAGTAGGGAAACTGTTTATGCTAAACTAAAAAAGTATGTCATGTTCAGCATGGCACTGTTCCCCACTGAACCCACCTACTTCGACTTCTAAACCATTTCTTTTCGTTTATGACTACAGTCATGTTATAGACTCTCAGTGACAACCTATTATTCTTTCTTCTTGCCAATATACCAAAGATGCCATTTTCAATCTTAAGTTTTGTAAAATATCAAGCAATCCAGCCATCAAGCAGATAAAATATATTTAAGGACATTTGACACCATGGATAATCTTGATTGCCATTTAGTGCGTTAAGGACTCGATACGTTTAAGGAGTCCTTCCTTTAGCATCTCTTTGTGATAAGCAGGTTGGTAGGTTATCTTCGTGGGAAGGATTTAGACTGGCTTTGCAGAATATTTTGAGTATATCATATTTTTTTGTAAAATTCCAAATTTACATCACTACTTATTGTAATTTAAAGATTGACTCCTATAAATTAAAATAAGATGCAATAATTACTTAGATATGTGTAAGAGAGTATCAAGGATTGGGTGTTGCACTACACATTTTTCTGAGAGACTCTGAGGAATAGGGACCTCTTCTGGATGCAATGCTACCTGTTCTAGATGTAACAGATTGCAGAGAGGATGCCCTCGAGAAACTAGTACATGAAAGTACCCGGAAGAAGAGGTACATAAATCCTTTAAGGTGCAAGCTTCCATTTGTAGGAAATGTCTTGCACAGTGAGGTTTCCAATCTCAGTAACATCAGCATTGGAGCAGAGCTGAAGTTGGTAGGATTACAGAAGGGTAAAAGCTGGCAACGCTTAAGTGCAGCAGATGCTGGCAGTACTGAAGCAGAGCTAGAGCTGGCAGAACTGGAGCAGTACTGGACTGGTAATAGCAGGACAAACGTGGTCTTTGAAAATGGAGTATCACTAAAGGGAACTCAGTGGAAGCTTTCCACCTTGCAGTCTTGCCAATTGCTGGTCTAGAGCCACAGAGATCCAAATATTCGAGGGTAAGCCTTTTCTGCATAATTTCCCTGAGACGGAAAACTACAGCTCCTACCTACAATGGCAGAAAGGGCAGAGTGTGCGAAGCCTGTTGACGTCACACACCAAGATCAGATCAGCGGAGTGGAGAAGAGCGGCTGGGCGAGCCTGAGAGGAATAGTACTGAGCTGAGCGGTGCAAACAAGTGTAACCAGTGCCACCCTCCGAGACTGTGAGCTCCTGGATTTCGGCCTGCCCAGCCCGGTCCAGAATGTCTGTATTTCAACCACGTTGTTGGTGGTTGGTGGCGTGTGAGCTGTCCGGGAGCCTACTGAGGCCAAGGAAGTGGGTCAGAGAGGTGGAGAGAAAGGCAGAGAGCCCAGGAGTGTCAAGGGAGGTAAGTGGCCTTGTTCTTGGTCTTGACCTCGACCTTGGAGACCACACCCGCCTCTCTCCTGTAAATTGGCATGAGTGCTGCGGCCGTAGTCGACTGCAGGGAGTGTGCCCTGTGAACCCCATGGAAATGGCCTAATTAGTACTGGGTGCGGCTTGCGGGGGTGAATGAATGAATGAATGAATATGAAATTTGTAGAGCGCAAACTAAGCCCAAGGGCGTCAAGGCGCTATAAGCGGACATAAGGGTGCAGAACCAAGAGACATGCTCATACCGGGATCAGAGAGAAGAGCCAGGTCTTTAAGGCCCTGCGAAAAAGAGAATGAGAAACCTGGCTGGAGAGATGTTCTGGGAGGGAGTTCCACAGTTTAGCAGCAGCAGTGGAAAAGGCTCTACCTCCCCATGTAACCTTCTTGAATCTAGGTACAATAAGCAGGTTTTTATCTGCAGACCAGAGCCGTCTGCTAGGAACATAGCGATGGACAATAGACTTGATCGCCTCAGGACCTGACCCATGATAAGCGTCGTGAGTCATACACAAGGTCTTAAAGAGGATCCTGCGGTCCACCGGCAGCCAGTGCAACAACCTGATAGAGGCTGTGACTGAAAGATATTTAGGAATATTCATCACCAGCCTAGCTGCGGCGTTCTGCACCATCTGCAGACGGCGCACTAGGCCCTTATTAATGCCCAAATAAAGGGCATTACAATAGTCCAATCTGGACGTCACCAGGGCAATGACGGCCTGCTTAAGGGCATCGAAGGAGAGAAAGTGGGAGATTTTCCGTAGGATCCTAATGATCCCAAAGCATGTGGAGACAGTCCTACTAACCTGTAAACTTAGGGAAAGTGAAATATCCACAATAACCCCAAGGTTTTTACCATGAGAAACTGGGGAGGGACACACGCCAAGTGCGTCCGGCCACCAGTCACTGGACCAAATTTCCTGTTTACTCCCAAAAATCAGAACCTCCGTCTTCTCTCCATTCAGTTTCAAAAAATGTTCCACCATCCAGGAGGAGACTGCCTGCATACAGTTCCTAAAATTAGGGGTGTGTCAGTTGGCCCCGCTCGTGCCCACCACTGGTAGTTCCAGAGCCCTGGAGTCCTGCACTGTACAGTTAATCGAGGGCACTTAACATCAGGCTTTCATCTTCCATGTATCTTCCATGGGCTAGTCAGCGGATGCATTTAAAGGGATTTTCTGTAAGCCTCTGCAAATTTTGCATGTTAAGAGGTGGTAGTGAGTTGACCTTTTACTGGCCCAGATCTCTGTTCTCTTGAGCTCTTGCATTAACCTGCTATTAGCTTCCATTAACCATTGGTCATATGATACATAGGAAGTTTGAGCCGGAGTGTCCATTTTTTCGTGGATTAAGATTGAGAACAGTCTGCAGAGACGGAAGATGCCCTCTAGGTGCTTGTGATCTGGTCATTTAATTACACCCTCAGGGTCAGAGCCTGCCTCAGGATTAGTTGGAAACACATTTGATCATTCTAGTTCCCCTAAATTACTAAAAACCATCAGGCGGAAGAAGCCCCAAGTCCGTTTGTCCCACTTGATATCTCATCCCACAGTACTATTTATGTTCACCAAGGGTTTGAGGGGTAAAACAATCAATTAATCAATCAATCATGTCACTTATAAAGCGCACTACATACCCGCGAGGGTCTCAAGGCGCTGGGGGAAGAGGGGGGTGGTGCTGCTACTGATCGAAGAGCCAGGTCTTGAGGAGTCTTCTGAAGGCCAGTAGGTCTTGGGTCTGTCGGAGGTTGGTGGGGAGGGTGTTCCAGGTCTTGGCGGCGAGGTGGGAGAAGGATCTGCCGCCGGCGGTCGTTTTCCGGATGCGGGGGACTGTGGCGAGGGCGAGGCTGGTCGAGCGGAGCTGGCGGGTGGGGGTGTAGAAGCTGAGTCGTCTGTTGAGGTAGGATGGTCCGGAGTTGTGGAGTGCTTTGTGTGCGTGGGTGAGGAGCTTGAAGGTTATCCTCTTGTTGACAGGGAGCCAGTGCAGGTCTCTCAGGTGGGGTGTGATGTGGCTGCGTCGGGGGATGTCGAGGATAAGACGTGCAGAGGCGTTCTGGATGCGTTGCAGCCGTCTCAGGAGCTTAGCCGTCGTTCCTGCGTAGAGGGCGTTTCCGTAGTCCAGCCTGCTGGTGACGAGGGCCTGGGTGACTGTTTTTCTTGTTTCGGTGGGGATCCACTTGAAGATCCTGCGGAGCATTCGGAGGATGTTGAAGCAGGATGAGGAAACGGCGTTGACCTGCTTAGTCATGGAGAGGGTGGGGTCGAGGATGACCCCTAGGTTGCGTACGTGGTCGGTGGGTGGCGGGGCTGTTCCCAGTGATGTTGGCCACCAGGAGTCGTCCCAGGCTGAAGGGTTGGAACCAAGGATGAGGACCTCCGTCTTGTCCGAGTTCAGCTTCAGGCGGCTGGTCCTCATCCATTCGGCGACGGCCTTCATTCCTTCGTGGAGGTGGGCTTTGGCGGTGTGAGGGTCTTTGGTGAGGGAGAGGATCAGCTGGGTGTCGTCGGCGTAGGAGATGATGTTGAGGTTGTGCTGTCGGGCAACGTGGGCGAGGGGTGCCATGTAGATGTTGAACAGCGTTGGGCTGAGGGAGGAGCCTTGGGGTACGCCGCAGATGATCTTGGTGGCCTTGGATCGGAAGGGGGCGAGGCGGACGCTTTGTGTTCTGCCGGAAAGGAAGGATGTGGTCCAGTCCAGGGCCTTCTCTTGGATCCCGGCGTCGTGAAGGTGTGTTCGTAGTGTGTGGTGGCAGACCGTGTCGAAGGCGGCTGATAGGTCCAGGAGGATGAGGGCTGCTGTTTCTCCGTTGTCTAGCAGGGTCCTGATGTCATCGGTGGCGGCGATGAGGGCGGTTTCGGTGCTGTGGTTGCTGCGGAAGCCGGACTGGGAAGGGTCCAGGATGTTGTTCTCCTCGAGGTAGCGGGTCAGTTGTTTGTTGACGATTTTCTCAGTGACCTTCGCGGGGAACGGGAGCAGAGAGATGGGTCGGAAGTTCTTGAGGTCCTTGGGGTCTGCCTTGGGTTTCTTGAGTAAGGCGGTGATCTCGGCGTGCTTCCAGCTTTCCGGGAAGGTTGCTGTCTCGAAGGAGATGTTGATTATTTTCCGGAGATGGGGCGCGATGGCTGTACTGGCTTTGTTGAAGATGTGGTGAGGGCACGGGTCTAGCGGTGAACCGGAGTGGATGGTGTTCATGATCTCGCTTGTGTCCTCGTCGTTGATGTTGGTCCAGGAGAGCAGGCGGTTGGTGGTTGTGGGGGCAGTGGTCTCGGTGGTTGCCGGGGCGGTCGTGGTGTTGAAGCTGCCTAATGAAGGGGGGGGGGCCCTAGTGCGGTTAATGCGGATGAGTTGGGCACAGATATGGTCATCTCACAATTGATAGTTCCGCACCGGTGTAAGTTAATTACACAGAACTTGGTGGAACCCTCCCTTTCAATTCAACTTATTCAGCCTATTGAGCAATGCCCTTCAAAATATTGGTTGAAGATATGGAAACGGACATGGAAAACGCTAAGGTCATTTTCTAAATAAATTACCCTTTACTGAGTTGTTGCCTGAACCTGTGGTTATGCAAAAGCTAATGACCCCTGACCTTGACTGGTAGGTCGCTCCCCCACCACACAGCTCCGTCTGTGTGCCCTGCTGCTGCCCCTGATTGTGCTCGTTTTTCCTTTCTGTGCCCCCTTGCTGCCCCTGATTGTGCTCGTTTTTTCCTTTCTGTGCCCCCTTGCTGCCCCTGATTGTGCCTCGTTTTTTCCTTTCTGTGCCCCCTTGCTGCCCCTGATTGTGCTCGTTTTTTCCTTTCTGTGCCCCCCTTGCTGCCCCTGATTGTGCTCGTTTTTCCTTTCTGTGCCCCCTTGCTGCCCCTGATTGTGCTCGTTTTTCCTTTCTGTGCCCCCTTGCTGCCCCTGATTGTGCTCGTTTTTTCCTTTCTGTGCCCCCCTTGCTGCCCCTGATTGTGCTCGTTTTTCCTTTCTGTGCCCCCTTGCTGCCCCTCATTGTGCTAGTTTTTTCCTTTCTGTGCCCCCTTGCTGCCCCTGATTGTGCTCGTTTTTTTCCCTTTCTGTGCCCCCTTGCTGCCCCTGATTGTGCTCGTTTTTTCCTTTCTGTGCCCCCCTTGCTGCCCCTGATTGTGCTCGTTTTTCCTTTCTGTGCCCCTTTGCTGCCCCTGATTGTGCTCGTTTTTCCTTTCTGTGCCCCCTTGCTGCCCCTGATTGTGCTCTGTTTTTCCTTTCTGTGCCCCCTTGCTGCCCCTCATTGTGCTAGTTTTTTCCTTTCTGTGCCCCCTTGCTGCCCCTCATTGTGCTCGTTTTTTTTCCTTTCTGTGCCCCCTTGATGCCCTGATTGTGCTCGTTTTCCCTTCTGTGCCTGTTTCCCGCCGCTGCGCCCTGCGGCCCCGCCCCTCACTGCCCATTCGCTGCCCCATTCCCTGCTCCTCCCTCCCACCTCCCCATTTATGGTGGCCGCTGCGTGGTGAAGAGAGCGACCCCTGACCTTGACTGGTAGGTCGCTCCCCCACCACACAGCTCCGTCTGTGTGCCCTGCTGCTGCCCCTGATTGTGCTCGCTTTTCCTTTCTGTGCCCCCTTGCTGCCCCTGATTGTGCTCGTTTTTTCCTTTCTGTGCCCCCCTTGCTGCCCCTGATTGTGCTCGCTTTTTCCTTTCTGTGCCCCCCTTGCTGCCCCTGATTGTGCTCGTTTTTTCCTTTCTGTGCCCCCCTTGCTGCCCCTGATTGTGCTCGTTTTTCCTTTCTGTGCCCCCTTGCTGCCCCTGATTGTGCTCTGTTTTTTCCTTTCTGTGCCCCCCTTGCTGCCCCTGATTGTGCTCGTTTTTCCTTTCTGTGCCCCCTTGCTGCCCCTCATTGTGCTAGTTTTTTCCTTTCTGTGCCCCCTTGCTGCCCCTGATTGTGCTCGTTTTTTTTCCTTTCTGTGCCCCCTTGATGCCCTGATTGTGCTCGTTTTCCCTTCTGTGCCTGTTTCCCGCTGCTGCGCCCCTGCGGCCCGCCCCCTCACTGCCCATTCGCTGCCCCATTCCCTGCTCCTCCCTCCCACCTCCCCAATTATGGCGGCCGCTGTGCAACCGCGCAGCGGACGTGCGCAGCGGGCGCGCCGCTGGCGCGCCGAAGGTGCGCCTAAGGCAAGCCCGTCTGCGCCCGTCCGCGCCGTGACGGCGCCCAGCGCCAGACCCCCTGGTCCGGGCAGCCCGCCACATCAACAGACGCCGATACGACGCCAGCACCCTCCACGCACTCAACCCCGGAAAAGATCACGCCTGCTACCAGGCCACCCCGAAGCGCACCCAAGGGCCCTTCACCTGCCGGAACTGCAGCTTCGCCAGCACCCGCCCCGCCAAACCACCGCCCAGGAAAGAACCCAACTACCTCAGATGCATCCTCCTCAACACCCGCTCCGCCCGCAAACACGCCATCGAACTCTTTGACCTTCTCGACTCAACCTCCCCAGACGTCGCATTCCTGACGGAGACCTGGCTGAATCCCGCTTCAGCCCCCGACATCGCCATTGCCATCCCGGACGGATACAAGATCACCCGCAGGGACCGCACCAACGGAGTCGGAGGAGGCATCGCCATCGTCCACAGGAACACCCTCAGAGTCTCAACCAACACCGACGACACCCTCAGCACCGCCGAACACATGCACTTCCAGATCCACACCGATCCCAACACCACCCTCAGAGGAACCCTCATCTACAGACCCCCGGACCCCGACCACAGTTCAGCGATTCCATCGCTGCCTTCGTCAGCACACAGGCCATCGCCTCCACGGACTACATCCTCCTCGGGGACCTGAACTTCCACCTCAAGAACAACAAGGACACCAACTCCACCACCCTGATCGACAACCTCGCCACCCTCGGACTCAGACAGCTCGTGACTACACCCACCCACGCCGCCGGCCACACGCCGCAAGCCCACACGTCTCCTTCAACCACACCTCCGAACCCCACTGGACTGACCACTACTGCATCCACTTCACCTACAGGAAGCCCACCACGCACCACCGCACCGAACAAATGCCTCGCCGCTGCTGGAGCAGAGTCACGGAAGACCAGCTAACCACAACCCTCGCCCTGAGCCCACCCGCCGAACCCTCCGACCCCGACACCGCCGCCCGCAACCTCAGACAGTGGATCGACGACTGCGCCAACACCTCGCCCCGCTCAAGAATCCGCCCAACAGCCACACCAGCAAGAAAGCCACCTGGTTCACCGAAGACCTCCAGGCCTCCAAACGAACATGCCGAAAACTGGAGAAGATCTGGCTCCACGAACGGACAGCGGACAGCTACGCCGCCCACAAGAGCGCCACCCGCAGTCACCATCACCTCATCAGATCCGCCAAAAGGGCCTCACTCAAAGACCGCCTAGACAACAACGCACACAACAGCAAAGAGCTCTTCAACATCGTGAAGGAACTCTCCAACCCCAGCTCCAACACCAACGACATCCAGCCGTCGCGAGACCTGTGCGACTCACTGGCCACCTTCTTCCACCGCAAAATCGCCGACAACCACGACAGCTTCAACACCACGACCGCCCCGGCAACCACCGAGACCACTGCCCCCACAACCACCAATCGCCTGCTCTCCTGGACCAACATCAACGACGAGGACACCAGCGAGATCATGAACACCATCCACTCCGGTTCACCGCTAGACCCGTGCCCTCACCACATCTTCAACAAAGCCAGTACAGCCATCGCGCCCCATCTCCGGAAAATAATCAACATCTCCTTCGAGACAGCAACCTTCCCGGAAAGCTGGAAGCACGCCGAGATCACCGCCTTACTCAAGAAACCCAAGGCAGACCCCAAGGACCTCAAGAACTTCCGACCCATCTCTCTGCTCCCGTTCCCCGCGAAGGTCACCGAGAAAATCGTCAACAAACAACTGACCCGCTACCTCGAGGAGAACAACATCCTGGACCCTTCCCAGTCCGGCTTCCGCAGCAACCATAGCACCGAAACCGCCCTCATCGCCGCCACCGATGACATCAGGACCCTGCTAGACAACGGAGAAACAGCAGCCCTCATCCTCCTGGACCTATCAGCCGCCTTCAACACGGTCTGCCACCACACACTACGAACACGCCTTCACGACGCCGGGATCCAAGAGAAGGCCCTGGACTGGACCACATCCTTCCTTTCCGGCAGAACACAGAGCGTCCGCCTCGCCCCTTCCGATCCAAGGCCACCAAGATCATCTGCAGCGTACCCCAAGGCTCCTCCCTCAGCCCAACGCTGTTCAACATCTACATGGCACCCCTCGCCCACGTCGCCCGACAGCACAACCTCAACATCATCTCCTACGCCGACGACACCCAGCTGATCCTCTCCCTCACCAAAGACCCTCACACCGCCAAAGCCCACCTCCACGAAGGAATGAAGGCCGTCGCCGAATGGATGAGGACCAGCCGCCTGAAGCTGAACTCGGACAAGACGGAGGTCCTCATCCTTGGTTCCAACCCTTCAGCCTGGGACGACTCCTGGTGGCCAACATCACTGGGAACAGCCCCGCCACCCACCGACCACGTACGCAACCTAGGGGTCATCCTCGACCCCACCCTCTCCATGACTAAGCAGGTCAACGCCGTTTCCTCATCCTGCTTCAACATCCTCCGAATGCTCCGCAGGATCTTCAAGTGGATCCCCACCGAAACAAGAAAAACAGTCACCCAGGCCCTCGTCACCAGCAGGCTGGACTACGGAAACGCCCTCTACGCAGGAACGACGGCTAAGCTCCTGAGACGGCTGCAACGCATCCAGAACGCCTCTGCACGTCTTATCCTCGACATCCCCCGACGCAGCCACATCACACCCCACCTGAGAGACCTGCACTGGCTCCCTGTCAACAAGAGGATAACCTTCAAGCTCCTCACCCACGCACACAAAGCACTCCACAACTCCGGACCAGCCTACCTCAACAGACGACTCAGCTTCTACACCCCCACCCGCCAGCTCCGCTCGACCAGCCTCGCCCTCGCCACAGTCCCCCGCATCCGGAAAACGACTGCCGGCGGCAGATCCTTCTCCCACCTCGCCGCCAAGACCTGGAACACCCTCCCCACCAACCTCCGACAGACCCAAGACCTACTGGCCTTCAGAAGACTCCTCAAGACCTGGCTCTTTGATCAGTAGCAGCACCACCCCCCTCTTCCCCCAGCGCCTTGAGACCCTCGCGGGTATGTAGTGCGCTTTATAAGTGACATGATTGATTGATTGATTGAATGAGCCCGGTGGTTATAATTGACACCTTAAATGTTGCAGAGTCAAAATTAGGACTGTCTTCGCTTAGAGAGTTGTCTCAAATGCCCCAGAATGAACATCGTGGGGTCAATTGTAGCTTTGACCCTGGGGACTTAGAGGACTTTACACTACTGGATATTGCTATACCCATGGGGAAAAAAAAAGTAATGGAGGCCAATCTAAATCACCGACTGCTCAAGAATTGGCTTTGAGACTGTCAATGGACTGTCCTGCTAGTTGCCCACATATGCCAGCTTTGTACAGTAGTACTCTTTCAAGTGTTTTTCTTTCTCGTTCATAGGGACTATAGAAACTTGAGGTGACCCTAAGTAAAGGGGGACATGACATATGGCAACTAATGAACAAGGGTGTAAAGGAGAATAGGGGAGGGAGGGATAATTTTGATATATTAAATGCTCTATAGAGGATTCTTTCAACAATTTTAACTGTTGGAAAAATGTACTGTTAATTCAGATCAGGTGTTGGATGTATTGTCCCCGTTGTTAGTGGGTGTGCAGTACCTCACTTCTGCTGGTACCCTTTTAGGAAAGGCTGTAACGGGTATTGATTTGAAAACTCAGGTAACCCAGACTAACATAGTAGTAAGGGAATTGGGAGTCCAAGTGGGAACTTGTGATAACCTGGGAGATCTTTGAACTGGGCGGTTTGGAGATATCGCAGCATTAAATAACATGTGTTGTCCTGCCCCCCAAAATCAGTCGTCTATGGATCATCATCCGCTTGCCGTTGCAAGGGAAAACATAAAGGTTTCAGCACTTAAGAAATCCTTGTCGATCTATCCAATTTTTCAAAACGGGTTCTCCAGCATCAACAATTGCTCTCCCATTTATTAAACAGTCTAAGGCCGAAACTGATTTTGCTCTCCCTGGGGAGGGTGCCTCTTAATCTGATTGTAACGGGATAAAAGCATGGAAGGAAAGAAGAAAAAGTACCAATGTATCACAAAATGCAAACCCAAAAAATTGAGTTTTTTTTTTAGGTCCCTGAAGAACCTATTCTGCCCCAAAATGGACAGGAGTTTAAGTCTGTAGTGTCCCATGGTGGTCAGGAATTGGACTGCCTGGATTAAAGTCCTCACCCTTCCTCCTTTATTATGATATAAGTGCCTAGATTGGGGGGGTTAGGGCACGAGGAGGGGCATAAGGACTTGAGCATAACAGGCTATAATAAAGGGGGGGGATTGGGATCTGAACAGGAGAACCAAAAGACAAGATCAGACTTGGATGGTACGGAGAGTATGGTTGTAAAAACAAATAATGTCTTGCTAGAGGTAGGGCAGATGGTGGACAGTTCTCCCTCAAACCTTTTCCGTACAGCTACTCTCCAAATACGGATATACCCTAATCAAGGAAGGTTGCATGAAGGGGAGGCAGGTTTTTTCTCTTTTTCCTCTTTCTCCTCTCTTTTTGCACAGACAGTGGAATTCGGGGCTGAACAAAAGCATAGTGATAGGGTATATGTAGGGAATGAGTCAGGGCAAGTATCCAATACCCTGATCTTTGCTTCTCTGTTTGATAGAGAACTGGGCCCACTTAATAGAAGTTCCCTTTTGCAGTTACTATCTGAAATCTAGGACCTGAGACTGACAACAAGTAGAGATATTGAGCAGGTTTTATTGGTCCATCGAAATGGACTCCCGAATTCCAAAGTTACTTTTCACTCTGGGATAATTGCAATGTTAGTCCTGGTGAATGTTGATCATTTTAGGAAAAATGGGATTGATGGATTTTCGAATGAGGAGCCAGTAGTTTCTCAGATTGAATCCCATAGGAAAGATCACTAAGGCTTATGCAGAGCAACATCCAATAGCAGGGAGTTCATAAACCTGAAAGATATCATAATTTCGGTTTGTAGTAGCACAGGAAAAAGAGTGATTAATACTGTGGGATATGAGGACCAAAGGGCTATCAAATCCAGTGGGGAAAGTGAACTGGCCCAGTGGAGCGGGGTAGAGGGCTCACTAAATGTTCCTAAAGAAAAGATAAAACTCCCTATGCTACTGAGGTAGCCCCCTGGGAAAGACCCTGTCCTGGAACGTGGCAGGTGTAGGACACCCAAGTTTTAAGCTAAGTTCCTAATGACATATGAGCCAAAGATAATCTGCCTTCAGGAAACATGGAGTCATGTAGATCTTAGTTTTGGGATTTTTTTTTGTCTTTTGTTGTGCAGCAAAACCTTCAGCAAAAAGCCATACAAGTGGGGGTCTATATATTCTACATAGCAGCAGTATAAACTGGAATCCTCTGATTTTTATTCATCCATCAAATCTTTGTATGTGTTTAAAACTGATCTTGGGTAATGTAACACGAGGTCAGCACTCAACCCTTTTATTGGTAAACGTATACTTTCCTCCAGGTAGGGCGTCTGATTTTCTTGTTGATTCCATTTTTTCTTTTGTGCATAGATTTAATGCCTCTGATGATTGCACATTGATAATTGTGGTGGATGATTTTAATGCTAAAATCTCAAATTGTTCTTCTCTGGCCTTCAGCAACAGAGAGTTGGATGATATATGGACCTTCCCTGAAATAACATTACCAGTCCATACTAGATCGGATGGGCGAGGGTTGGGTCTTTTAGATTGTTTGAGAACTAATGACTTAGTCATATTAAATGGGAGATTTCCAGAGGCCTCCCCCGCCTCCCTTAATGTTCATGCTGCCCGGGGGCAGTCATTAATTGACTATATGGTGGTATCCTATCACTCTTTGGAGCATGTACTCAGTTTAAGGTACTGAGGACGGATCTGAGTGACCACAGTATTTTATCTGTGGATGTTGATTTGGAACTTAAGATGCTTGAGCATTGGAATCTGAGAAAAAAACTATTATGTACAATAGAATAAATGGGCGTAACTTTTGAACTAATAAATATCTGACATACTTCAGGAGATATGTTAAAAATGTGAGCTCTGGTTCCAGTCAGGAAATTCCCATTAGCTAGTTTGAGAAGCATTTGGCTCTATTTAGATCATCTGGAAGTAAAAAACAAGTCAATGGCATTAACCTCCCGGTGGTTACTTCGTGGAAGGTAAAAAAGCTAAATTGGGAACTGAATGCCTTATTAAGGGACAAATTTAAGGAGGCATCATTAACTAGGCAAAGGGAAATTAATGAATTAAAGCGGGTAAGAACCAGATTGAAGGCTTCCAAACATAGGAGGGTGGAGGATTTCAAATGGATTAAATTGAGAGAGGTTGCACAATCTGGTCACTCACCTAAATATTGGGCTCTAATTGCTGAATACTGTGATAGTAGAATTAAGACAGAAGCCATCGTAAAATCTGATGCAGAATGGACCCAATATATTTCTCAGCTATATGCACTTAATACTAGGAACAGGTTTAACTTGGAGTCAATTCCTGAGCCTTCCCAGTGAATGCCTATGGCCCCCCTTCCTGCAATGAAATAGAGAGTTTTATTAAAGGGGCACAGTACTCTGATGTGCTGGGCCCGGACGATCTACCGATAGCCACCATTAAACAAGACAGCTTGGCATGGGCTCATTTCCATTACCCGGTGTTTTCTTACTGCCACGCTTAAGGGATTATTCCATCCTCTTGGAGAGGAAGCATTCTGGTTCCACTATAGAAAAAGGGCCCTAAGACCTCTCCTGCCAGCTTCAGGCAGATTTCCTTACTGGACGCAACTGGAAATCTGTTTGCCAATAGCATACTTCTTCACCTCCAGAACTGGGCTTTTATTAATGACCTTGTACCAGTAGAGCAAGCGAGGTTCCGTAAGCGCAGTGACACTTTGGATAACATCACTGTCTTACAAACCTTGATTGAAAAATATCCAATAGGTAAGGGAATGGCCTTGTTTGCAGCCTTTATAGATTTCTCCACGGCCTTCGACCGGGTTGACCGGGGGATGCTGTGGAGGAAACTGGCCGCAATAGGGATTCCGGTGCATTTGTTGAGATTGATTATTGCATTGCATTCCTCTACTTGGACACAGGTGCTGATGGGAGGCAACCAGGGCCTGTCGAGTAAAGTGGAAAACTCACAATGGGCTGAATGATGCCTATTTACCCCTCTCCTTTTCTCCTTGTACATCATTGATTTGCCGAGCCGGATAGGGCATTGTAAAGGAGACTTGCCGAAATTAGGTCCTATGGAACTGTGTCATCTATTTTATGCAGATGATGCTATCCTATTGGATTTAACTCCAATAGATTTACAAACAAGACTTAATGAGCTAGGTCATTACTCTGATGATCATTTTTTTAAAATGAATATCTTAAAAAGTAAAATTATGTTTTTGGGTCTCATGGACATAGGGTAAGGAAAAACATCCATTGGTTTTTAGGGAGAGATAAACTTGATGTAGTGAAGCAGTACCCATATCTGGGAACAATTTTCTCGAGCAAGTGCTCTAGCAGTGATCATATTGGCCAGTGCAGAAGTAAGGCTATATCCCAGGCCTCTGCACTTGGTAGGCTATACAAATGTTGTGGGCAAAGACATTTTGCACATGTTTTTCTACAGTGGGACTTTTTTGAGAAGGTGGAAGGGTGCATTTGGCACCAAATTTGTAACCTGAACTGTGCAGTCAGCATAGCGGCCCTTCAGCTTGAATTTGGGCTTCTCTCAACTTATGTGTTTGCCATGGCAGCATGTTTAAGGTGGAGTATTGTTTTATTTTGTAGTGATGTAAGTTCTATACGGGCTGTACTAAGACAGGACATTTTTTCCAGCTTGATGGAGAAAAGCGTTGTTTGTAGAAACTATGAGAAAGCCTTAGACTTATTTGAAATCGGGCACAATGGTGTATGCCCTCTCCCAAAACCTGTATTGAAAATAATAGTCAAAAAAATAATTTACGAAGTCAATCGCCAAAGAGATACTACTTTGTGTTCAGGGCATTCTAGAAATGACACAATAGTGGGGAGTAGTATGTATAAAAAAAAAACAATCATACATCATATGGAATCTCCCCCATGGAGTGCGTAGAACCATTCTGTTGTTAAGGTTGAATTTTCTACCTTTGCGGAATTATAACAGGGGCATGGGAGGGATTACCTAGGGAGGACATACTTTGTGATCTATGTGGAAATTGGTTGCAAGATTTAAATCATGTGTTATTTGTCTGTTGCCAATTACAACCACAATGACGCCGTTCATTTAGACCTGCATTTTTAAAGTATAACATCACCACTGCAGAGGAGGCCTGGAACTGTCTTTTGACCCCGTCTCTGAATAAGTATGTTTTAAATTTTTTAGCTTTTTCAAACAATTTTTAAACATTTTTTTAGAGAGATATATTATGTTAAGCTTAGTTCTGGTATGTTAAACATGTTCCTTGCTGGGTAGCATATTTTGAACATGATAAACTGGAACTTAGGGCAAGATTTGATTAATGTGTTTTTTGTCTGCCCCCCACTATATGCTTAGTTCTGGTATGTTAAACATGGTCCCTGTTGGGTAGCATAGTTTGCACATTATAAACTGAAATTTAGGGTACTTGAATTGCATAAGTAAAGTTGTTATAATATTTGTTGGGATAAAGCAATTTGCAGACTTTGCACTATATCATAACCGATTATGGAAAGTTCCCACATATGCACACTTGCACTTTATATATTATGTATTGTGATTATATATGGAGTCATTTTTGCTTTTTCTTAATACTGTTTTAAATGTTGTATTGCATAGTGAAATTTATAATTGTTAGGTCCCCAAATGTATTTTATTCTGTTATTAAGAACAGTATGATATCATATATTGGAAATCTTCTTTTCTTTTGTATATTTTATGTGGAACTCCTTGGAGTTCCAAATCATAACAAAAATGGAATAGAAAAAAAAAAATAGGAGACTGTGAGTGTTACCTGTTTTGAGATTTATTCAATTATTTTCTCTCCATGTTTCTTTTCGTTTAAATTTTACTTTTGCAATTTTCCTATAATTGTGATATGGTTTGGTGTGTAGTATGTATGTGTGTATGTATGTATATTTTATTTCCATAATGCAAAAAGGCAGCCGAGCACTGTACATGTCGCAGGCAAGGTTAAAGCCTGCGATTAATAGGGGAGGAAGCTGAGTTGTGAACGGGTAATGTATTGCGATATAGTGTTCTTTAAAGAGGTGAGTCTTCAACTCTTTTCTAAATTGGAGCAGTGTTGAGACAGACCTGAAGGATATTTGGACATCCATCTGGTTTATTTTTATAAATTGGTGTTGAATTTCTTTTGCGTTGTGTCAATTAGCTATAATCCATGTTTATTTAACACATGTTTCTCTAATAAAACCTGACTGCTCTTTGCCTCTACCAGGACTGAGCTAAGGACTTTTTATTGAGAATATAAAGACCATCTTTGGGGTTTGTGACAGAAAAGGTGAAGCCTAACCAACCTCACTACATAATACTTCACCTTCCTACACATATGTTTGCTGTATGTCCTACACTACTTTACATTTAGTGAAACATGTTCAATTGCTTTTTCAGCAAAGAGAATGAGGATGTGCATTATGTTATATTTATGCTTAGTATGAATAAGGATGACCGCCATGAATTAATTTGTTTTCAGTATGGTCTGTGGGAAACTATGCATCACTTCAAGGTGAAAAGATGCTGAATCTCCAGTTTTTACTGCTTAGCTTTGAGGAGTGGGGGATATTTTGAACTGGAACACTGATGGATAAAATATAGAGGGCCCCTATCAGCACTTTTGTGCCCCGGAACGTAACTTTTTTGACGTTCCGGTGGAGCAATGTGCCACCGCATATTTATAAGGCCACGTAAAGCCACTTTACGTGGCTTTTTATGGCCTTATAAATATGTGCCCCAAGGGGCGTTCCATGGTTGTTGCTGTGGGGGTTCCCAAGCAACAGCCATGGAACCTGACACATTCCAGGATTTACGAGACATCGTAAACCTGGGAATGCGTCAGAAACTAACGCCACCCCAGGGGTGGCATTAGGGAGGCTCAACGAAGAGAAATGAGAAAATGTCTCCTTGTGCTCTCATTATTCTATGTGTGCTGCATTCTGCAGCACACATAGACAAAGGAAAGCGCCTAAATGGATTGATTTTGTGCAGGGAGGGTCCCTTCCTGCACAGAATCAATCATCCCCGCAATGCAGGCACACTTGCACCATGGTGCAAAGGTGCCTGTGTTGGCGCACGGCAGCCCATTGTGCGCCGGCACAGGGGAAAAGGACAGGAATGTGCCGGATCATATAGATACAGAGCATTCCTGCCCTTTCCTTTTGCGGTAGGGCAGTGCAGCAGGGAGGCTTGCGGCACTGCCCTACCGCAAAAGCCCATAAATAGGGCCCAGAATGTGTCAATGATGCTTCAGCCAAAAGATGGCAAAATATTATGTCTGGCAGGAATAATACTGATTGTTGTCCCTACCACCAGCCTCAGTCTTTCATTGAATTATGGTTTGATATTCTTTCAGGGTTACTTAGTGTTTATAAGCTATATATGTCCTCCATCATGTTATATGCTTTCATAATAGTTTAGGATATTTGGTACAAGGTGTCAGCAACTGAAAATCAGAGTAGAAAAATAGCTCCTCAAGTGTGCCGAACAGGCAGCCACCTCATTCAATAGTGCTTTAGTTCAAGCAGATCTCATCTCAACTTCCGTTATGAACCAATATTTACTCATAATGGTTCAAACCACAGCACCAATAAATGCTGTGTCAGTGAAGCTTTCTCACCAGGCAAGACAAGAAGAGAATTAAACATGCACCCTTACTCGCAGCTTCCTCTCTAGTTACTCTTTCAGAGCACTGTTTATCCCCCATTGTGGTTATGGTAAAAAGAATTCTATAGCACACGGTTGCCCCCAGAATGGGCCTTCCCATCGCTAATCACAAGTGGGACAACAGCAGACTGAGAGAGAAGCAGGTAGGTATAGGAAGAGAACAGCCATGTCTTTAATTGCTTCCGAAAGCTTAGGTGGTTTTGAATCATCCTGAGCATAGGCGGCATGGAGTTCCTTAAGGCTGGAGCCAGGACGCAGAAGGAACATCCACCCAGTCTGGCTCTTTTTGTTGGTTTGTGAAAGCTAGATTCAAGTCAACAGAGCATTAGGTTCTCGTAGGAGAATATGACTGCATCAAAGCAGCAAGACTTGGCGCTCCATGCTTATAAAGGATCTTGTGGGAAATGCAAGAAGCTCTAAACTTTGTAAGTTTCTTGACAGGCAGCCAGTGGAGTTTGCCTGAAAACTGAGAAGCCAAACAGAATTTTGGGAGGGAGAAAAGAAGCCTAGTGACAGCATTGTGGACAACCTGTTGATTATTCAAGACCAGTCTTTTGATGGCCAGATAGAGATTGTTGCAGTAGTCAAGGCGTGAGATGACAAGAGTGCGAACAATCAGTTGGTGGACTTGGAAAGTGAAGAATCCCATAATGGTTTTGAGGCTTCTCAAAATGCGAAAGCAGAGGCCAGCTAGAGTTTGGACCTGAGTTTCAAAGGTTATGATGTTATCCAGCCATACATCGAGGATTATATGCTACTGACTAAGGTTCAGGAGGGGGCCCTAGCACGTTTGGCCACCAATGGTCTCCAGAAAGGTGAGTGTGGCTGTCCAATAAAAGGATCTCAGTTTTGTTGGCATTGAATCGTAAGCAATTTTTGTGCGTCCATCTGGCAACACTAGCTAGACAGTTTTAGAAATGTTTGCTTTCCCCGGCTGACTTTGCGAACAGGGAAATGATTAACTGAGTACTGACAGCATAGAGCACCAGTGTGATTCCAAAAGATTTCATTACATCAGCCAGCGGTCTGACGTAGATATTAAAAAGAGTAGCGCTGAGCCCTGGGGGACACCATGTGCAAGAACTCTATGGGGTGAAGAGAAAAGGAGAAGAAATCACTTGAAAAGGCTGGTCCTCTATAAAGAAGGAAAACCAAGTCAGGGCTTTGACCTGCACCCCCAATGCACTGAGGCGGCATAACAGGACTGTATGGGAGACGGTATCGAAGGCAGCACTTAGGTGCAGGAGGATCAGAGCCTGGAATTTGCCCATATTAGCAGTGCTACAAAGGGTTTCTGTTACAGTCAATAGAGCAGTCTCTGTGCGGACCTAAACATATTCTGTACCTGATCTAGTATTTGATTTTCCTCAAGAAAACTGGTCAGGAGATTGTTCATGTGTTTCTCCACAACCTTTGATAGAAATGGTAGTATGGAGATGGGGTGATAGTTTTCTGGTTGGGCAGGGTCTGGCGAGGGTTGTATCAGGCGAGGAATAACTTTCACATGTTTTCACTCTTTTATTTGCTCTCTGGTTGTGGTTCCCCTTTCTCTCATTTTCTCTCCCACTTTCTAGTATGGTATTTTTCCTGCAGCTTCCTTTAATCTCTTTTTCCCACCCTTGCCTATTTCTCTGTCATTGTTTTCTCCTTCTCTTCCGTAACTTGAGCTCTGTTTATCTTTTACTTTTTGACTCTTCTCCTTTATTCCTTCTGTTTTTTTCTCACTTTTAGCATGCATGGTTGCTAATTATGTGATAAGTCCAGCATAGTAATGTTCAACAAGTGGCTGATTTTGAGCTTGAATGTTATTGAGTGAGCACTGACCACCAGTAGCCAATGAGAGAACCATGGAGAGCAAGAGTAGAGGTGATACCTATTCTGCTTGTCCAATTATAAATCTGTGTAAAGGTGAGCCCTCGCCACACACTGCTAATTACCTTCCATATTACATCACTCATGACATGTTCAATGAAATCATTGATAAAATCACTGCAACATCTGAAATGACATAATTGATAACAACACTGTGCATGGCAGGGCATGAGATATAGTTAGTTAAGATAAATTTAACTGGTGCACTTCAGTGGTTTGTTAGTTTAAAATGGTATGTTTTAACTGACATGTTCACCTTACTATAACGTCCCTTTAATCTTTGTTTTTTTTTCAGTGAAAAAAAATATATATATGACCTTGGTCGTATTTAGTGGTGCAACAGTGAATGCGGGAGCATGCCAAGAAAGAACAGGAGCTGCAAGAACACCGCAGGGGGGTCATTAGGGAATTAGAGAAAGCAAGAATTGCGGAATCCAAAAAATGGTGGTAGATGACATTGCTGACAAGATATATCGAATGCAAAAGGATACCACGTGGGTTGCCTATTTTTGTGATGCCAACATTTGAAGATATGAATGCTTTTCTGTTTGAGGAATGGAGATCTAATACGGAAAGTTGCTCCTTTAGGCTCATGGAAACACTAATAACTCATGCAAGGTGGCATATGGAAGAACAAACAGCAATTGTAGATCTACTCATGAAAGAAGTTGAGACCGTCAAAGAAAGAGAAAGTTAAAGCACTCCTTAAGAAAATGGAGGAATGTATTGAGAAACATGAGGAGGAGACGAGTATGCGCAAGGCTCACAAATTCAACAGAAACAAGTTGGATTACCAATTTGAGAGGATCTACACTTTTGCTATAAAATACGAGCCTTTCATAGCCAAAGAAAGATTAACTACAATGGGTTGCAAAACAATGAATGTCAGTGACACAGAAGAGAGCGCCGAACCAGGGTCCTCTGCGGATGAAGGACCCAGAGAAAAACTGAAATTTCAGTGAGGGGATGCGGCTTCTGAGGATGGTGACGCCCCAGTGACGCAGGGGGCAGAATCGAGGTGGAGGCAATGCAAAATGAGTAGGGAGCAAGGGAAAAGGAAAAGGAAAGGTGAAAGAAATAAAAGAACCACAGGACTGACATCTCTTAATGTAATAGAAGGGGATGGGGATAACACTGTGATCAACATCTCAGTCATTTCCCTCACTCCAGGCCAAATAAAGATTCTGAATTGTGGTCTGAGTTTTCGCCCCTCAGTAGGACCGGATTTTGTCAATCTAAGGATAGAGGCCTACAAATTTGTCAGGAAACTAAAATTGCATAAACATTTTGCAATGAAGGGCCCTAAGAAAACCATCAATACTGGGTGTTCTGCATCAACATCTGTACATTTTTCTATCAGTGACATTCTGGATATATTAGAGATGAACAGCTTGGATATGGGAGGCTTGACAAGTGGCCCTAGGGTGGCATCTAATGAAGGTGATATCCTTTTTCTCAATCAGATGGGGTTCACTACAGACTGCATCACTGATAGTGGACTGAAACCTGGAAGTAGATTTATACTGCAACTGCCAATTGGGAATCTGGTAGATGTGTTCCATGAACTTTTAATGGATTACATCAACAAATTGCGAGCAGTAGAATGATGTAGGGACCATACTAACTTTACGGCACAGGAGTGGCATGAGTTAAATGCATTGAGGAATAATAAATATATCATCCTCAAGTCCTCAGATAAAGGAGGCAATGTTGTTATTTTAAACACCAGCCAATACACTAGAGAGATGAACAGGCAGTTGAGAGTGAAGGAACACTATCAAGAACTGAGAAGTAAGCCCATCGGTGACCATTAGAGGGAATATCATGCCATGCTCAGTGGATGGGCTGAACAGGGGCTGTTATCACCTGAAGAACATCTACACCTAAAAATTGATCATCCCAGGACACTGGTCATTTACTGTCTCTCGAAGGTGCACAAGGACCTTTTAAATCCTCTGGCAAGGCTGATTGTCAGTATGATAGGGTCTTTATTAGAGAGCAGCTCCAGGTTCTTGGATCTATTTCTAAGCTATTTTGTTACCAAACTTGCATCGTACATACAGGATACTAATGATTTTTTTAATTTAAAGTCAACAACATTCCCTGGCGGAATGGCTACATAATGGTAACTATGGATGTGTGTTCTTTGTATACATCCATCTCCCATGAATATGGCATAGAGGCATGCCATTATTATTTTAAATCAAGATCCCTGGCACTTTTACAACATACTACAATGCTCCTCACGATGCTCTCTTTTTGTCTAACACACGACATCTTTCTTTTTTACAAAACATATACCTCCAGAAGCAAGGCACAGCAATGGTGCAGCATTTGCCCCCATGTATGCAAACATCTATATGGGCTGTGGGAGAAGGAAGTTGCATGGACAGAGTGCAATGCACACCACACCAGTCAGATCACAATGTGTGTGCGCTTCATTGATAATCTGTTTATCCTGTGGGATGGAGATGAAGCATTGTTGATTGAATATGTTGCAACTCTAAATACTAATCCCTACAACATACAGTTGACTTTAAAATAGAGTGCATGAGAAATTGATTTTCTGGATGTTCAACTACAAGTGGTAGGTGATTCCATCCAAACTAATGTTTTTAGAAAAAAGACTGCCTGTAATTCAGTTTTACATGGCAATAGTGCCCATCCACGCTCCTTGAAAAGGAGTACACCCTACAGTCAGCTGCTTAGGGCCGTAGGATTTGTTCTTCTGATGTATCATTTGAAACAGAAGCCTGGTTGATTATTGCACGTTTCTCTGATAGAGGATATCCAGCCAGCATGCCCCAAGAAGCTAAACAGAGAGTTCTGGAGAAAAACTGGGAGCAATATCTGTTCATGAACTCTCAGGCTAAATCCACAACCACACTAGAGGTCACGAGTGACCAGGATCAAGTGATACATTTTTTCATGGGCTACAACATAGAATATGGGTCTATTAATTCCCTGATCAAGCATAATTGGCACATCTTTACGCTTGAAAGATGTTGTAGGCCAGTATCCCAAGATGACGTATCTTAAGGCACCATCCTTGGGAAACATGTTAACGAGATCTATGTTTTATCAGGAACCAGACTGGCTGACCAGTAAAACTAATTGTTTCAAGAAATGTGCTGTTTGCAAAGCCTGCAAATTTAGAACCACTTGTACAGAGTATAAGACATTTGAAGGTAGGCTATGCAAGATCAAGGAAAAAATCCTGTGTGATACGGAGTTTGTGGTCTATGTACTGGAATGTGGTTGTGGAATGCGTTATGTTGGTTGTACCATTAATAGGCTGAGATTAAGGATTTTGCAGCACATTAGGGCCATCAAGCATCAGGATCGAGCATACTCCATGGCTAAACATTTTTGGGAAGTGCATCAAGGCAATTTAACATCTTTGCAATATTCAGGTATTAGGCACATTAAGATTCACCCACTTAGAGGCAACAGGGAATTGGAGCTACGTTGATCATTCTCTTGAGCACTGAAAAAACGTAGGGACATAACCTTGATTCTGAGCTGCATGTCCATTTACGAACAGACCTATGTGGGCATTTTACAATCTGTGTATATATATGTTTTTTGCCTGAGTATTTTATTGGAGGAGCATTGTTGAACCCGCTGTGATCTGGACACTATGAGATAATTGCAGAGTATAAACTGTTTCTAATTTCACATTTCCCAGCACTGAGCAACATTTGCACATCATGTTTTGGTATATATGCTGGAAGGGACATGCACAAGCCTCTGATACAGTATCTTGCAATATCGCTTCAGATATGACCAGTTTAGCCACAGTGTTTAGTTGCAAGCAGTGGGATATATGATTGTTTATTTTGATTCTTCTTTTACCACTAGTTTGTGCAATATTGACTTTTATGCAATATTTGTGCAATATTGACTTTTTCATTAATAGAGAGTAATATACCTCAGCACATCTGCACTTGCACTTTAGTAACATATGAATCCTTTTCATGACTATAAAAAGGGTACTGTCGTTTTTTGTACCTCCATTTTATATGTATATATGAGAGTGAGAAGTCAACATCTAATTGTTTATGCAACATTGATGATCATGAATTGAGAGAAACACACTTGCATTTGCACTTTTCGTTACAACTTACAGAAACAATACATTATTGTGTTTACAAATGGCAATTGCACTTTATAATAACTATTGTTCAGTAGAGAGACATGTTTGAGCACCATTTGACCCGTATATGATTATTATGGCAAGCAGGGTTCGATGCATTTGCACTTTATCTAAACACATATGATTGCACTTTCTAAATGTTTTAAATTATGCATTTGCACTTTAGATTGTGGGAATGTGAATATAAGAACAGTCTCGGACAAGTATCAGCACTTTATGCGTAGGACTAAGAGATATTGTGGGATATTATTCTTAGGCAAGCATTTGCACTTTATGAGGTTCTGTGCAATGATATTGTGATTTAATTATGAGAGTAGCTGGTCAATACATAGAGATACCTGTACCTGTACCAGTGTTTTGAGTGCCTGTGTTGAAAACACACATATTCCATACCCTCAAAAGTGAAATTGAGAAAAACAACTGTGATATTGATATATTGGTATTTGCAATCACATAAGTGTGTACAAACCCTGCAGGAACAGTGATATGTCTGATCAGCAAAATTGGTGGCTACAAGAATGTGCGTTTGTCTAACATAATGAATCTGCAGATGTAAAATTTTAATTTAAATTCAATTTGTAAATAAGAGTTTAATACACTTAGAATGGTCTAGAATACCATGGTTGAAAACAGGATGTGACTATGGGGGTCTTACACATGCATGCAACAAACAACATTTCCAATGTGGCTGCTCATCTGAGACATTTTGTTCAGAGAGGTGGTCTAGATGCTGTGGACAGGAAGTAAGTAAGGCACGTGTGACAGTCCTCTTTTACTTTTTAAACACAATGGTTGTGTGTCATGGGGTTGCCCAGTTGAAGGCGTAAGCTGAAATGTGTTGGCGTTCTATATTGGGTGTTGCTGCTAAATTAAAATTAGAAAATAAATATTGAATGAGCATCTGAATTCTGAGTGGCACCTCTGTTGGAGGTGTAATTACGCGGGAAGTGCAGCCGAATCATCCGAAAGTGGTGGTTTCAGGAGGGAATGTATATAAGTATGTAGACAACATCCTTTCAGACTTATGGTGCCACATAAGTTATGCAAAAAAGGAAGCAGGGAACTCTGGGTAGTTCCCAAGTTTAAGCAGAGAGCAGATCCTTTATATGGAGCACCTTACAACACCACCAACACTGAATCTCCTCACCTCAAATTTCAGTTTTTTACCTAACAGACTATTTAAGCATCATATTACCACAGTGCCATCCATCCATGCTGAGGTAGAAAGTGACAAAGCATTTTGCCATATTTACAGCAAAGACTTTAAGCATAGGATTAGCTCAGTGATATCTATATCGAGCTGAAAAATGACAAATGCCTTTCACCACTCCAGGTACAGCAATACAGCTTTGGAATGGTAAAAACCATCCAATCCAATATGGAACGAATAAAAGCAACCCCTGATGGACAAATGTGTTTCACTCTAATTAGAGCTCATCAGAGAGGTATAGCTTTGTCAAGACACAAGAGAGCACCCAATATAAGTCAAGACAATACCCTTTCAGACTGCGAGTGCTGCAGAAATTAAGTGAAAAAGGAAGCAGGGAACTTTAGGTAGTTCCCAAGTTTAGATGGAGAGAAGCTCCTTTATATGAAGCACCTTACAACATCATTGACACTCTGAGTCTGCTGACCTCAAATGTCTTTTTTCTAAAGACATTTACGCTGAGCTGGAAAGTGATAAAGCTTTTGGCAATTTTAATAGCAGAGTCTTTGAGAATGCGATCAGCTAGTGCTATCCATGGTGAGCTGAAAAATGATGAAAGCCTTTTACCACTTCAGGCACAGTATTACAGCTTTGGAATGGTAAAATACCATCCAAGCCGACCTGGAGTGAATAAAAACAACACATGGTTTTATAAATATTACCACGTTCTTATTTTGCGCCACCGCTGTTTCTCACTTGTCACCTGCGCCGTTCACCCTTGCGTGTCACGAGCACATGTGTGCACAAAGTGCCTTCGGGTTACTCACGTTTTAAATTACGTACAGTGCTGATACAACTGTGCTCTAATTTTCCCTCACCCCTCGTTTCCCTTGATCCATCAACCTGTGTGTATTCATCCAAATATAAGATGCCTTGGGCACTTTCAAATGAATTATGAGTCTCTCTAATTTCTTTTTCCTGCAATGTTTTGTGCATGCCTAGTAATTTGTCCTTCTGAATAATACCAGCTGAGACATTGGGCCATATGTATCAAGCTAAATTGCGATCGCAAACGCTGAAATTCGCAGAATTTCAGCGTTTGCGATCGCAATTTAGCAGTGTGCAATGTATCACACAAAAACCCACTCGCAAAATAAGGAATCGCAAAATTTGCGATTCCCAATTTGTAAATGCATTTAAGGAATCGCAAATTGCGATTCCTTAAATGCAATGTAAGAAGAACAAAAAAGTGCGATTTGGCCTTAGGAATTGCAAATTACCACCAACTTCAAGTTGGTGGTAATTTACGATTTCTTTGAAAAATGCACCTTTTTGCATTTTTCAAGTGCCATGTGGCGCACATACATGCCCTTAGGGCATGTATGTGTGCCACATGTGCACACATGCACATTTCAGGGTGCAACAGGGTGTCCTTTGACACCCTTGCACCCTTGAAATTGCATTCGCAATTTGCGAGTACCTAATGGGTACTCGCAAATTGCGAATGTCTTCCCATTCATTCCTATGGGGCTCTAGGCCCATAGGAATGAATGGGAAGGTATTCCTTAATTGCGACTCGCAATTTGCGAGTCGCAATTGAGGAATGTCAGGGAATTGCAAAATATTTGCGAACTTTTATTTACATCTCGTTTTGCGATTCTCAAATAGCGATTCTCTAAAATTCGCTATTTGAGAATCGCAAAACGATTGTTTGCTACATATGGCCCATTGTTGTTTATTTATACTTCATTACCCAGATCTCAACCCGGTCTATGGGTGTACTCCTGTTGTTTTTACCTGATTGTTTTTCCTGCATAGCTTCTCAATCTAAATCTGCCAACCATCCTCCTTTCCTCCGCTGTATAAGCATTTCTGGTGCTACAGTTCCTCTTAGCCCTCAAAACTTCCCCGTAGGGGATACTCTTTTTGAGATTCTCAGGATGGTTGCTTTGGACATGCAGGATGCTGTTACCTGCTGTTTCTTTCCTGTATAGCCTGGTGTGAATGGTGTCATCTTTCACTTCAACCTGTACATCTAGGAACTCAATGGTATTGTGGTGTGTTTTGCTGGTAAACTTCAAATTCAAGTTATTTTCAGCTATATAAGCAAGGAAAGCATCCAATGATTGCTGTGGACCATCCCATATTAGAGAAATATCATCTATGTAACGTGTCCACAGGATCAGATGCCTGATCCATTCTTCATTTGCCTCATTCCAGATATGCTCTGACTCCCACCACCCCATGAACATACAGGCATAGCTTGGAGTGAAGCAGCTCCCCATCACTGTCCCTGTCAACTGTTTGTACCATTGCTCCTCAAATAAGAAAAAATTGTTTTCCAAACAGAATTTCAGCATGTCAATCAAAAGCATTGAAAGGTCATACATAGCTAATGGCCTGTCTCTAAAGAAATACTTGCACGCTTCCAATCCCAACTCATGTTCGATACAGGTATACAATGCAACAACATCTACAGTGGCAAGCATATACGACTTCTTTCATGGGATCTCTTGTATCTTGGATATAAAATCCATGCTGTCCCTGCAATAGGAAGGGAGATTAAGAACATATGGACACAGGAAATGGTCATGGTAGATGGAAGTGTTTTCTAGTAAGCTATTGTTAGCAGATATTATTGGTCTGCCTGGTGAGTCCGTTGGATGATTGTGATCGTTCAGAAGCATGTAGAAAACTGGAGTAACATGTTTTTTCACCAATAAGAATTGTAATTCATTTTTACTCAGGATTCCCTGCCGATGCCAGTTATTAAGGAGACTGTGGTAGCATGAAATGGCCTGACTGTATTGGGCAATGTTAGATCTCAGATAGTTCCCAGAGTACTCTAACTGTCTTTTGCCTCTGTCCTGTATTTATTCATATCCCAAAGTACCCCTCTGTTAGGTTCTCAGCAAATTGGCTTTTACCATGTTTCCATCCCTCCATGAGGTCACGCAATGATAAGTGTCAATATTTTCATGAAGTGTGACAGGGTTGAACTTTGATCTAGGTTTAAAGTCATTCCTGCTCTTCCTATCTGTCATGATACCCATGTTGTTGAGCAGTTCTCTGTCACTTTCCCAGTCTCTCGCCCCTAGATCCATTTCTCTGCGTGACCCCAGTGTGTCAATGTCCCCAATGGAGAGAACATCAGCCACTGGGTCACGGGATGCCCCCATACCATCCCCTGAGTTACCTTTGTCTTTTTTCAGGGCATAAATATTTAATAATTTCAATTTTCTGATAAGAAAATGTCAATGCGGGTGCGGAAGTATTCAAAATTAGCAATAGGACAGAAAGACAGGCCCAATTCTAAAATGGAACGTTCATCTAGGGTGAGATCATGGGGAGTTAAATTCACTATGGTTAAATTGTTCTCACCCATCATTTGTTTCGTCTGCTTTGCCGTATTCCTCTCCCATGTGGCTTGTCGCTGTCTTTCTCCTGTGCCTCCTCTCCTGGTTTTTCTCCTTCGCTGTTTCCTCCTGTTCCTCTTCCTTTCGGAGGTTTCTTTTTTACTGTCTGGTTTTGGCGTAAAAAACAGTATTCTTCCAAGGTGGTAAATAGCACCGCCCCCGATGTTGGGTTGCCTTGCCGCTCCTCAATGTCCGATAGGGCATCTGAGCTTGACTCCGAAGTCATGATTTCCTGTTGCCGCAGAGATTTTGTGTGTCTGAAATCGCTTCTTGCCACATCGTATTTCTTCCCGAAGGTGAGGATGCGGCCCATCGCATAGTCATTCTTATCTCTGATGAACTTCCATCTCTTTTTGGATTTAATTCCTTCTTCATATTTGGCCAGACGTCCTTCCATTTCTTTTATGAACTTCTCAATCTCTTCCTGTGAGGCGTGTTTTTCTAGGGCTTCCTTTAGTTCCTTGATCTCTGCCCCCATATATCCTGTTTCCTTAGGAAATGCATTTATTAGTGTTGCTAATAACTTTAGCACCGTTTGACAATTCTCAACATAACAAAACTTTCCAAAAAAGTGCAATTTTTTGCCTAGTTTGCATATGGAAAGTTTTGGGGCGATCCGTCAGGTAGGGGCCGAGAAAAAGAAGAGTCCCAAAACACACTTTCAACATTCATTTTCCCATAGGAACTTTAGACACAGCTACAACCTAAACCACTGAACGGATTTACACTAAATTTGGCAGAAACCTAGATCTAGGTCCAGAAAGAGTGCTTTTTGTGTTTTGTGGTAAATCCATTCACTAGGTTTTGAGCAATTAATGCAAAAAAAAACTGTATATCTAGGTACGCTGAGGCTCCACGGATCCTGACATACCTCAAACTGAGATCTGATTGGCTGCCACCACCTCAACCAGGAAGCGGGGGCAGCTATCTAAGTAAAAAAAGACACACTGGGCAGAGTAGGAATAACCTAACCCTCTAGGCCTAACGGTGGGGCCCCAGAGGGACCCCGCCTGGGGCCAAAAATGTTTTTCCAAATCCTGCATATTTGCAGAGGCGAACCTGCGGCAAACATTTTTTAAAAAACAAGCGTTCTTGTGTTTTTAAGCCCCCCCCCCGGGTGGGCCCTATCCCCGGGAAAATTATATTTATAGTTTGGGGAGGGGGAACATGGTCCCCCTCCCCGGGCTACTTTCGGCCCCGGGAACCCATCCCTGATGGCCCGGCAGCATTGGTAAAGGGAAGGGGGCATGCAGCCCCCTTCCTGTGCCAATTGCTGCCCCAGAACTCCATCCCCCGGGGCCCACCCTGGTAGTAAAGGAGCAGGGGCCATCCGGCCTCCCTCCCCAGGCTGATTTTGGCCCGGGGACCTCATCCCCAGGGACCCTTCTATATTTGAAAAGGGGAGGGGCACCATGCGGCCCCCCTCCCTGAGCCATTAATGGCCCTGGTGATACCATCCCCCATGACTGGCTCATATGCTCATGGCTCATGGCTCATATGCTACGTCCACGGGTGCCCACCCCCGGGTCATAGCAGTTTCCCAAAGAAACATGGGTTTGCTCTCACTTGACCAGAGATTTTTCAAATCTTCCACCAGGTGTGAGCAAACACAAAGTCCACTCTCAGTGGTAGCGAGCTTGAAAAAAGCTCCCGCCAGCTGGGAGCATACTTTAGTTCTGCCTCCCTTACTGCAGTGGTGAGGGCAGGGAAATTGCTCCCACCCTCAGACAGCAGCATTTTTAGCTGCTCCCTACAGACTGGAACAATTCTGACTCCCAATGGATGCGGGGAGGCGGCTGAAGCCGTGGTGGCATTGGGGCTCCCCCCACAGCCCTTAACAAAGTGTGGTGGGTGCCCAGGGTGGGCGTAAGGGCACCCACCCTTTGCCGGCCAGACCCCAGAGGATGGGGTCTCGAGGGCTGAAATCGGCCCCAGGAGGGGCCCTGATGCCCCCTCTCACCTTTCCAGATGTGGCAAGGCCCTGGGGTATGGGATCCTGGGCCCCAAATCAGCCCAGGAAGGGGTGCCGTGTGCCCCCCTACTACTTAAATATGTTGGTGGGCCCTGTGCCCCCCACCCCTAAAGGATGTGCTGAGTCCTGGGTAATGGGGTCCCTGGGGTCAAAAGTAGCACGGGGAGCTTGGCCACGTCCTACTTCCCCCTTCACAAATGCCACCAGGCCCTGGGGAATGATGTCCCCAGGGCAAACTTCGGCCTGGGGAGTGGGGGCAGCATGACTCCCCTAAAATATGTTGCTAGGCCCCAAGGTCTGGAATCCCTGGGACCAAAAGCAGTCCAGTGAGGGGGGCATGTGCTCCCTCCCCCCAAAAATGTGCTGGGTCCCAGGGGATTGTGTCCCCGGAGCCAAAATCAGACTGGGGAGGGTTGCCTGGTGTCCCCCTCATCTTAATTTTAATTAGTAGCCCTGGGGGATGGGGTTTGAAGAGGAGAGTCACGCTGCCCCCTACTCTTTAAAACAAAAGGCCTTATAGTACCCAGGGCCAGGCCCTGTGACCAACATCCCACTGCACATGGCTGAAGGCTGTGCATGGTGTGAAGTTAGCTGCCTGCGGCCAGGCCTCCGGTCAAACCCACTCTGTGCACAACCTCTGGCCTTGCACAGTGTGGGGTTGGCAACATGTGGGAGGTTGGCCTCAGGGCCTGGCCATAGGCCAGGCTTTGCTGACACCCCCCCCCACTGTGCACAGCGAAAGGCCGTGCGCAGCATGGTGTTGGCTGCATGTGGGATAATGGCTGCAGCCAGGCCCTATATCCAACCCCTGCCATGCACGACAAAACACCCTTTGCAGGGTTGGTTTGGCTGCATGTGGGGGGGGTTAGCCACAAGGCCTGGCCGCTGGCTAAGGCCTACAGCCAGCCCCCAGTCGCAGATGGGTGGAGGCCGTGCGCGGTAGGGGTTGGATTAAAGTATGGTAATTAAATATTATTGTACATTTAAAAAAACCTAGAAATTTGCTGAACAAACCAAAGGTTAAAGTAATGTTATAATTAGGTGAAATGTTCAGTTTTAAACTTTCAGAACCACCAAAATTCACCACTTATAGTTAGAGTGATCTCAAGTAACTTTATCTTGTGCCCTAAGTTAACTATAACTTGCGTCTTGCCATGCACTGCTAATTGTGCTAGATATTAAATCACATATGACTTCTTCTTTGACATCATTGATAATATCACTGTGCATGGTGGGGGCACGAGTTATAGTTACCTTAGGGCACAAGTTAAAGTTATTTGAGATAACTCTAACTATAAGTGGTGAATTTCAATGTTTTTTAGAGTTTAAAACTGAACATTTCACATAACTATAACATTACTTTAAACTTGGTTTTTTTCAGTGAATTTATATTTATTAATATATATATATACACACACATGTATATATATTTGTATGTATATATGTATATATATATATATATATATATATATATATATATTCACTGAAAAAACCGTAGGTTTCAGGCACGTTATAGTTACAAATTAGCATTTTAAAAACCTTTGAAATTCACTGAAAAAACCATAGGTTTCAGACACGTTATAGTTAGAAATTTGCATTTAAAAAACCTTTGAAATTCACTGAAAAAACCAGAGGTTTTAGGGACAGTTATAGTTAATTGGACATTGCACTCGTACAAAACCCGTGAAATTCCCCCGTTATAGTTAGTTCAGCTAACTATAACTCGCGCCCCGCAATGCACTGCTGATGACGTCACATATTACATCACTCATGACATGGTCAGTGACATCACTGATGACATCACTGATGACATCTCAAATGACATCACTGATGACATCATCCAGTGACTGTGTGTTTCTGTAAAGTTTAAATATGTTTAATATATATAGGGAAAGGCGTATTGAAGAATGAGTGGGTGTATAAGTGTCAGAATGGATGATTTAGTACGTGCGTGACTGACTCTACAAGTGAGTGATTAAACGTATCTTACTGAATGCATGGGTTAGTGACTAAACTGTGTGAATGTCTGTATCCGTCTGTTGGTGTGTAAGTGGATGCATGGATTTGCGAATAGCTACATGAGTGTCTATATGGGTTATTTATTGGTTCTATGAGTATCTGTATGGGTGCCTGAGTGTTTGTGTGGATGGGGTGTGTGCGACTGTGCATAGATGTGTGAGTGGGTGATTCACTGGGTGGATGGTTTCAAGAGTGCATCTGCGATAGACTGTATGGGTGGGTAAGTGTGTGTAAGAGTGTGTTAGTGAGTGAATGTATGTCCCAGTGGTACATGTGTGAGTAACTAAATATGTGAAAGGCAGTATATATGTGTATTGGAGTATATAAATAGCTATAAGCGAGAGTGAGTGATTGTGATAGTGGCTGTATGGATGAGTGTGTGCTTGTATCAGTGATTGTATAAGAGCGTAACAATGTGCTAGTATTTGTATGATTAAGTGAGCTGGTGTGTGTATAACTGTATAGGTGAGTAAATGGCAGTGTGTTTAATTATTTGCATGACTGACTAGGTGTGTGAGTACCTCTATGGATGAGTGGCGGTGTTTGAGTGTCTATATAGGAGTAAGAGTGCATATGATAGTCCTGTACTGAGTGACCATAAGTATGAGTGACTGTACGGGTGAGTGAGTGGATGTGTGTGTGTAGACCTAAGAATCAGTGAGTGGGTATGTAGTTATTGGTGTTGGAGTGTCTATGGTTTTGCGAATGGCACTCTGTAATTTAGATTGGGTGTATCAAAGGTTATATTAGGGTGTGAGGAGCTGCATCAGATTATCACGTGGATGATGTCATCAGTGATGTCATTTGAGATGTCATCAGTGATGTCATCAGTGATGTCACTGACCATGTCATGAGTGATGTAATATGTGACGTCATCAGCAGTGCATTGCGGGGCGCGAGTTATAGTTAGCTGAACTAACTATAACGGGGGAATTTCACGGGTTTTGTACGAGTGCAATGTCCAACTAACTATAACTGTCCCTAAAACCTCTGGTTTTTTCAGTGAATTTCAAAGGTTTTTTCAATGCAAATTTCTAACTATAACGTGCCTGAAACCTACGGTTTTTTCAGTGAATTTCAAAGGTTTTTTAAATGACAATTTTTAAATGTATTAATTTTTATATTAATTTTTTTCATACTGATTTACTACATTTTTAGAAACAATTTCTTTTACATATTTTATTTTTAAATTACATTGTAATTACATTATACATTACATTACAAAAATACTTTCTCAGAATGAATTACTTTAGTTTAAATACTTTGCACATAGGCAATAGACTTTTAAGTACAGTAGTTACAGTTGTTGCAATGGGCAACACATTTTCAAACACAATGCAACATTCAGCTCAATGTGAATTTCTAGTTAAATGCAATTAGTTACTTTATGGATTACTTTTCTAACCACAGGACTGGATCCTAGATTCAGTCCTGGTACATCTCCTGTAAACAGTTGAGTAAAAGCGTTTTGGTTACAGTCGTGATTTTTAAGGAATATTATTGTATTTTAAAAGTTGACACTTAGAAACTTTTTCTCATAGAATCACCAATGTTATCCTATGGAAGGAAATTCACTTAGCAGGTAAAAACTGTTATCGTTACTTTTTCTTACTCAGTGTTGGATCCTGGATCCAGCACTGGTGCATCTCCTGTAAACAGTTGAAAGAATGCGTTTAAGTTATACAGGCGATTTTTAAGGAATATTTGTAGTTTGTGAAAATCGACACTTTGAAACTTTTCTGCTGAAAACCAGACCATGGATTCCTATGGAAGAAAATATAAGTTACTGGTAAGTACGGTTAAAATTACTTTTCAGGACCAGTACTGGGCTGAAAGATACAGCACTGAGGTCTCTCCTTATAACAGGTGATTAAATCAGAATTCGTATTTCGGCTGATTTTAGAGGAATATTTGTATGTTTCAAAAATAAACACTTAGAAACTTTTTCAGCAAAAAGCAGGCAATGATATCCTATGGAAGGAAATTCAAGTTACTGGTAAGTACGGTTAAAATTACTTTTGAGGATCAGTACTGGGCTGAAAGATGCAGCACTGAGGTCTCTCCTGATAACAGATGAGTAAATCGGAATTCGTATTTCGGCTGATTTTAGATGAATATTTTAAAGTTCCAAAACTCCACACTTAGAAGAATTTCCAAGTGAAACCAGTCAATGTTAGCCTATGGAAGGAAATTCAAGTTACTGGTAAGTACGGTTAAAATTACTTTTCAGGACCAGTACTGGGCTGAAAGATGCAGCACTGAGGTCTCTCCTGATAACAGGTGAGTAAATCAGAATTCGGATTTCGGCTGATTTTAGAGGAATATTTGTATGTTTCAAAAATCAACACTTAGAAACTTTTTCAGCAAAAAGCAGGCAATGATATCCTATGGAAGGAAATTCAAGTTACTGGTAAGTACGGTTAAAATTACTTTTGAGGATCAGTACTGGGCTGAAAGATGCAGCACTGAGGTCTCTCCTGATAACAGGTGAGTAAATTGGAATTCGTATTTCGGCTGATTTTAGAGGAATATTTTAAAGTTCCAAAACTCCACACTTAGAAGAATTTCCAAGTGAAACCAGTCAATGTTAGCCTATGAAGGAAATTCAAGTTACCGGTAAGTATGGTTAAAATTACTTTTGAGGATCAGTACTGGGCTGAAAGATGCAGCACTGAGGTCTCTCCTGATAACAGGTGAGTAAATCGGAATTCGTATTTCGGCTGATTTTAGAGGAATATTTTAAAGTTCCAGAACTCCACACTTAGAAGAATTTCCAAGTGAAACCAGTCAATGTTAGCCTGAGAAGGAAATTCAAGTTACCGGTAAGTAAGGTTAAAATTACTTTTGAGGATCAGTACTGGGCTGAAAGATGCAGCACTGAGGTCTCTCCTGATAACAGGTGAGTAAATCGGAATTCGTATTTCGGCTGATTTTAGAGGAATATTTTAAAGTTCCAAAACTCCACACACAGAAGAATTTCCAAGTGAAACCAGTCAATGTTAGCCTATGAAGGAAATTCAAGTTACCGGTAAGTACGGTTAAAATTACTTTTCAGGATCAGTACTGGGCTGAAAAAGATGCAGCACTGAGGTCTCTCCTGATAACAGGTGAGTAAATCAAAATTCGTATTTCGGCTGATTTTAGAAGAATATTTTAAAGTTCCAAAACTCCACACTTAGAAGAATTTCCAAGTGAAACCAGTCAATGTTAGCCTATGAAGGAAATTCAAGTTACCGGTAAGTACGGTTAAAATTACTTTTGAGGATCAGTACTGGGCTGAAAGATGCAGCACTGAGGTCTCTCCTGATAACAGGTGAGTAAATCTGAATTCGTATTTCGGCTGATTTTAGAGGAATATTTTAAAGTTCCAAAACTCCACACTTAGAAGAATTTCCAAGTGAAACCAGTCAATGTTAGCCTATGAAGGAAATTCAAGTTACTGGTAAGTACGGTTAAAATTACTTTTGAGGATCAGTACTCTGCTGAAAGATGCAGCACTGAGGTCTCTCCTGATAACAGGTGAGTAAATTGGAATTCGTATTTTGGCTGATTTTAGAGGAATATTTTAAAGTTCCAAAACTCCACACTTAGAAGAATTTCCAAGTGAAACCAGTCAATGTTAGCCTATGTAAGGAAATTCAAGTTACTGGTAAGTACGGTTAAAATTACTTTTCAGGACCAGTACTGGGCTGAAAGATGCAGCACTGAGGTCTCTCCTGATAACAGGTGAGTAAATCTGAATTCGGATTTCGGCTGATTTTAGAGGAATATTTGTATGTTTCAAAAATCAACACTTAGAAACTTTTTCAGCAAAAAGCAGGCAATGATATCCTATGGAAGGAAATTCAAGTTACTGGTAAGTGCGGTTAAAATTACTTTTGAGGATCAGTACTGGGCTGAAAGATGCAGCACTGAGGTCTCTCCTGATAACAGGTGAGTAAATCGGAATTCGTATTTCGGCTGATTTTAGAGGAATATTTTAAAGTTCCAAAACTCCACACTTAGAAGAATTTCCAAGTGAAACCAGTCAATGTTAGCCTATGAAGGAAATTCAAGTTACCGGTAAGTACGGTTAAAATTACTTTTGAGGATCAGTACTGGGCTGAAAGATGCAGCACTGAGGTCTCTCCTGATAACAGGTGAGTAAATCGGAATTCGGATTTCGGCTGATTTTAGAGGAATATTTGCACAATGGTGAAGGGAGGGGCGGGGCCTGAGGTGACATCTGTGCAAACGCGCCCCGTGGTGCGTTTTAAGTTGGGGGATTAAGTCCCCTTGAATCATGAGGGTCCCTACGGGCCAACTAGCCCACCAGGAACCTCCAGTATGCGCCAGGGGCTGCGTTGCAGAGACATGTACAGAGGCCACACCCCTTTTACACCTCTCTGCAACGCAGCTCTGTGGCGCTTTCTGGACGTACCTGTTGGGCTAGTTGGCCCCAGGACCCTCAGGATTGAAGAGGATTTAATTCCCCATCTTAAAACGCGCCACGGGGCCTGTTTGCACACATGTCACCTGAAGCCCCGCCCCTCCCTTCACCACTGTGCAAACACGCCCCGTGGCGCGTTTTAAGTCGGGGGATTAACTCCCCTTGAATCCTGAGGGTCCCTGGGGTGCAACTAGCCCACCATATACCTCCAAAAAGCGCCATAGAGCTGCGTTGCAGAGAGGTGTAAAAGGGGCGTGGCCTCTGTACACCTCTCTGCAAGGCAGCCCCCTGGCGCATACTGGAGGTTCCTGGTGGGCTAGTTGGCCCCAGGGACCCCAGTATTCAAGGGGAATCGTTCCCCCTCTGCAAACGCGCCAGGGGGCGCGTTTGCAGAGTGGTGAAGGAAGGGGCGGGGCCTGCGGGCCCGATCGTTTTTTAATTTAAAAAAATTTTGGGGGAGGGGGGCCACGTGGCCCCCTCCCGGCCACTACTTGCCCCGGGGACCCCATCCCCCGGGGCTGGCCCTCTCGTTGGGGACTGTGGGGGGTCCCCAATCCCCCACAGTCCCGCCGGCTCCCCGTGTCCTACGGGAGCCGGCATGCTACACATGGGGGCTACAGATGCAGCTCCCCATGTGGAAAGCAATCGGCTTTGGATATTGGAAGAGAGCAGGTTTCCTGCTCTCTCTTCCAATATCCAAAGCAAGTTTGCAATGACAGGACGGGAGCCGCGAGGCTCCCGCCCTGTCATTGCAAACAGCAGTGTCCCGGGGTAGGCACCCCGGGACACTGCAGGAGCCGACCCTGGGGGTGGTGGTCCCCAGGGCCATCAAGGGCTCCAGGAGGGGGCCGCGCGGCCCCCTCCCATTCAGTGCACAGCCCCGTGGAGGTGGTGGTCCCCGGGGCTCTGGGGGTCCAAAACGGACCCCCATTGTAATTTTCTTAGTGCCCCGGGGAGGTGGTGGTCCCGGGCGTGTGGGGGCTGGAGCCCCCCACACAGGTTTAATTAAAAAAAAGAAGCCCGGGGAGGTGGTGGTCCCCGGGGCTGCAGGAGGGCTCAGAGCCCTCCCGCACCATTGTACATAAAGCCCGGGGGTGGTGGTCCCGGCTTGGGAGCCCTTAGAGGCCCCCACACATAAATTAACCCCCCAGCATGCCCCCGGGACTTGGCCCACCCGGGGGCCAGTGCTATCGAAGCGCGGAGACCGCGCTTCGATTTTTCCGGCAGGATTCGCGCACCCTGAGCGCATCCTGCTGATTTTTAAAAAAAATTATTATTTTTTTGCCCAGGGGGTCCTTGTGGGACCCCTGAGCAAACCTAGGGGTCAGGGTGTTTCTACCCTGCCCCCTTTGTGCGCTTTGCGCACTTGTTTCTGTCCCTCGGTTCTACCGAGGGACAAAATGGCTGCCAACATTTCCTGAATCGGAATGTTGACAGCCAGCTGACAACCAATTAACATGCAGCTCGTGATCGGGAGGGTACGCGGACCCTACTCGTCCCTAGATATCACTAACTTTTTACTTTTCATTTTCTCAGCAACTACTGAACGGATTTACACCATTTACTAAAAGGGTTCTTTCTGAACCAAGAACTACCTCTTTGCCAAATTTGGTGTAATTCCGTTCAGCAGTTCGGGCTGTAGCCCGTGTCTAAAGTTTCCTATGGGAAAATGCATGGGGAAAACGCGTTTTGGGACCCCCTTTTTTCTCGGCCCCCGCTTGACGTATCACCCCGAGACTTTCAGGGTAGGAGCGGACCGGAGCGCCCCACCAAGTTTGAAAATTTCGCGAAGATACGTCAACCGGCAAGAGAGTTATTTCAAATAGAATGTCGCGGATTTCCTATGGATAATAGGTTGTAACTATAACTATCTACTGGCGACCGCCAGTAGATAATATATATGTGCTAATATATATATATATGCAAAAACAGAAGCAGCAAACTCTGGGTAGTTCTCAATTTTAGGTGGAAAGCAGCTCAGGTAAGAGCTCTGTCAACACCAGCGACACTCTAAATGTGTGCTTAAAGACTTTGATAGAAAAGCAGACATTATATACTCCAACACACATATATACTGCATTTCACATATGTAGTTACTCACACATGTACCACTGAGATATACATTCACTCACTAACACACCCATACACACACTCACCAACCCATACAGTCCATCACAGATGCACTCTTGAAACCATGCACCCAGTGAATCACCCACTGATACATCTATGTGCAGTCACACACACCCCATCCACACAAACACTCAGGCACCCATACAGATACTCAGACAACCAATCAATAACTCATATAGACACTCATGTAGCTATTTACAAACCCATGCAGCCACTTACACACCAACAGACAGACGGATAAAGACATTCACACAGTTTAGTCACTAACTCATGCATTTAGTAAGATACGTTTAATCACTCACTTATAGAGTCAGTCACGGACCTACGAAATCATCCATCCAGACACTTATACACCCACTCATTATTCAATACACCTTGGCATATATAGTAAACATATTTAAACTTCATAGAAACACACAGTCACTGCATGATGTCATCAGTGATGTCATTTGAGATGTCATCAGTGATGTCATCAGTGATGTCACTGACCATGTAATGAGTGATGTAATATGTGACGTCATCAGCAGTGCATTGCGGGGGCGCAAGTTATAGTTAGCTGAACTAACTATAATGGGGGAATTTCACGGGTTTTGTACGAGTGCAATGTCCAACTAACTATAACTGTCCCTAAAACCTATGGTTTTTTCAGTGAATTTCTAAGGTTTTTAAATGCTAATTTCTAACTATAACGTGCCTGAAACCTATGGTTTTTTCAGTGAATTTCAAAGGTTTTTAAAATGCTAATTTCTAACTATAACGTGCCTGAAACCTATGGTTTTTTCAGTGAATTTCAAAGGTTTTTAAATGCTAATTCCTAACTATAACATGTCAGAAACCTATGGTTTTTTTCAGTGAATTTCAAAGGTTTTGTAAATGACAATTTTTAAATGTATTAATTGTTGTATTTATTTTTTTGATACTGATTTACTACATTTTTTTAAACTATTTATTTTTAGATATTTAATTTTTAAATTACATTGTAATTACATTATACATTACATTACAAAATATACTTTCTCAGAATGAATGACTTTAGTTTAAATACTTTGCAAATAGGCAATAGACTTTTAAGTACAGTAGTTACAGTTGTTGCAATGGGCAACACAATTTCAAACACAATGCAACATTGAGCTCAATGTGAATTTCTAGTTAAATGCAATTAGTTACTTTATGGATTACTTTTCTAACCACAGGACTGGATCCTAGATTCAGTCCTGGGACATCTCCTGTAAACAGTTGAGTAAAAGCGTTTTGGTTACAGTAGTGATTTTTAAGGAATATTATTGTATTTTAAAAGTTGACTAGAAACTTTTTCACATAGAATCACCAATGTTATCCTATGGGAGGAAATTCACTTAGCAGGTAAGTAGTGTTATCGTTACTTTTCTTACTCAGTGGTGGATCCTGGATCCAGCACTGGCGCATCTCCTGTAAACAGTTGAAAGAATGCGTTTAAGTCATACAGGCGATTTTTAAGGAATATTTGTAGTTTGTGAAAATCAACACTTTGAAACTTTTCTGCTGAAAACCAGACAATGGATTCCTATGGAAGGAAATACAAGTTACTGGTAAGTACGGTTAGAATTACTTTTCAGGGTCAGTGATGGGCTAAAAGATGCAGCACTGGGTTCTCTCTTGATAACAGGTGAGTAAATTGGAATTTGTAGTTCGGCTGATTTTAGAGGAATATTATAAAGTTCCAAAACTCCACACACAGAAGAATTTCCAAGTGAAACCAGTCAATGTTACCCTATGGAAGGAAATTCAAGTTACTGGTAAGTACGGTTAAAATTACTTTTCAGGATCAGTACTGGGCTCAAAGATGCAGCACTGAGGTCTCTCCTGATAACAGGTGAGTAAATTGGAATTCGTGGTTCGGCTGATTTTAGAGGAATATTTGTATGTTTCAAAAATCGACACTTAGAAACTTTTTCAGCAAAAAGCAGGCAATGATATCCTATGGAAGGAAATTCAAGTTACTGGTAAGTACGGTTAAAATTACTTTTCATGATCAGTACTGGGCTCAAAGATGCAGCACTGAGGTCTCTCCTGATAACAGGTGAGTAAATCGGAATTCTTATTTCGGCTGATTTTAGAGGAATATTATAACGTTCCAAAACTCCACACAGAAGAATTTCCAAGTGAAACCAGTGAATGTTAGCCTATGGAAGGAAATTCAAGTTACTGGTAAGTACGGTTAAAATTACTTTTCAGGATCAGTACTGGGCTCAAAGATGCAGCACTGAGGTCTCTCCTGATAACAGGTGAGTAAATCGGAATTCGTATTTTGGCTGATTTTAGAGGAATATTATAAAGTTCCAAAACTCCACACTTAGAAGAATTTCCAAGTGAAACCAGTGAATGTTAGCTATGGAAGGAAATTCAAGTTACTGTTAAGTACGGTTAAAATTACTTTTCAGGATCAGTACTGGGCTCAAAGATGCAGCACTGAGGTCTCTCCTGATAACAGGTGAGTAAATAGGAATTCGTAGTTCGGCTGATTTTAGAGGAATATTTGCACAATGGTGAAGGAAGGGGTGGGGCCTGAGGTGACATGTCTGCAAACACGCCCTGTGGCGCGTTTTAAGTTGGAGAATTAATTCCTCCTCAATCCCGAGGGTCCCTAGGGGCCAACTAGCCCACCAGATACCTCCAGTATGCGCCAGAGAGCTGCTTTGCAGAGAGGTGTTCAGAGGCCACGCCCTTTGTACAACACTCTGCAACGCAGCTCCGTGGCACTCACTGGAGGTACCTGTGGGCTAGTTGGCCTCAGAGACCCTCAGGATTGAAGGGGATTTAATTCCCATCTTAAAACGCGCCACGGGGCCTGTTGTACACATGTCACCTGAAGCCCCGCCCCCTCCTTCACCACTGTGCAAACGCGCCCGTGGCCCGTTTTAAGTTGGGGGATTAAGTCCCCTTGAATCCTGAGGGTCCCTGGAGTCCAACTAGCGCACCATATAGCTCCAAAAAGCACCACAGAGCTGCGTTGCACAGAGGTGTAAAAAGGGGTGTGGCCTCTGAACACCTCTCTGCAACGCAGCCCCCTGGCGCATACTGGAGATTCCCGGTGGGCTAGTTGGCCCCCAGGGACCCCCAGTATTCAAGGGGAATTACTTCCCCTTCTTACAACGCGCCAGGGGGCGCGTTTGCATAGTGCTGCAGGAAGGGGACGGGGTCTCCGGCACAATGCCGTTTTTTTTTTTTTTTTTTTATGGGAGGGGGCTGCGTGGCCCCCCTTCCCTCATTCACTTTTGTCCCCGGGGACCCCATCCCCGGGGCCTAAGCTGTTCTTTTATTTTTTTATTTTTCTTTAAAAAACGGGAAGGGGGCCGCGTGGCCCCCCTTCCTGGGCCTGTATTTGCCCCGGGACACCATCCCCGGGCATGCCCTCTTTTTATTAAAATAAATATTTGGAGGGGGGCTGCGTGGCCCCCCTCCTCAGGCCATTAAAGGCCCTGGGACCCCATCGCCCGGGGCCGGCCTTTGCGTCCTTTTTTTTTAAATTCCTTTTTTTGGGAGGGGGGCTGCGTGGCCCCCCTCCCGGGCCACTAATGGCCCCGGGCACCCCATCCCCTGGGGCCTGGCCACACATTGGGGACCGTGGGGGTCCCCAATCCCCGCACGGTCCCGCCGGCTCCCGCGTCCTGCGGGAGCCGGCATTGCTTTCCATAGGGAGCTGCTAACATGCAGCTCCCCTTATGGAAAAGCTAGTCTGCTTTGCTTCATTGAAGCGAGAGCAGGTTTCCCTGCTCTTGCTTCAATGAAGCAGCTAGATTTGCAATGACAGGACAGGAGGCGCGAGGCTCCGTCCTGCCATTGCAAACAGCAGTGTCCTGGGGTAGGCACCCCGGGACACTGCAGGAGCCGGCCCTGGGGGGTGGCGGTCCCCAGGGCCACCACAGGCTCCAGGAGGGGGGCCGCGTGGCCCCCCTCCCCACTTCTGCAAAGCCCTGGGGAGGTGGTGGTCCCCGGGGCATGTGGGGGGGCTATAACTATCTACTGGCGACCGCCAGTAGATAGTTATAGTTAGGACCTATTTTCCATAGGAAATCCGCAACATTCTATTTGAAATAACTTTGGCGCCGGTTGACGAATTTTCGCGAAATTTTCAAAACTTATGGCCTGCTTCGGTCTGCTCCTATCCTGAAAGTGTCGGGTGATTCGGCAGCGGGGCCGAGAAAAAGGGGGTCCCAAAGCGTGTTTTCCCCATGCAATTTTCCCGTAGGAACCTTTCATCGCAGCTACAGCCCGAACTGCTGAATGGAATTACACCAAATTTGGCAAAAGGTAGCCCTTGGTTCAGAGTCGTGCCTTTGCTTAAATGGTGTAAACTCCGCTCAGTAGTTCCTGAGAAATTTGAAAAAGAAAACACATATATATCTGGGCGGAGCCTAACCACACATGTCATCGTGAGATCTGATTGGCTGTCAGCACTTCATCCTGGAATTGCTGGCAGCCATCTTGGGACCAATATAAATGATAGTACCCCATTGAAATGCATTATAGTGAATCGAAGATTTTGAGGGTTACCAAAAGGAGAACTATAAAGGGTGATAACAGACTTTAGTTACATTAGAATTCATTTGTTGATGGTACCATACTAATTTCAGGAATTGTGGGTGTGTTCTAAGGTGATTTTACCCTGTGAAAAACCTTCTGCTGGGATATCATGAATCATGTTTGAGAGAAAACTATTTTCAGATGCTTGTCCCATACAGTTTTGGAAGGTGCTCCAGAAGCTAAAATGAGAGCATATTTTCTGTAAATTCACATTATCTTTCTCAGTCATGTGAGAATGAAGTCTGACATTCTCAGTAAAACATGTATATCCAACAAGGGCAGAGACTGTCAGTTGATTCCTTGGTGTTCTACTGCAGCTTCCCAGAGTGTTCTAAAGAACAACTAGAGTGCTAACAACCTTACTTATGACAAAAGTATGGCACACCTGAAGCCATCTTGATTGGAATAAACTGGTAACACTTAAAACATTTAATTTAAAAGGAACAAAATGATGGGGTTCATTTTGTCATAGAAATTATGGTTAGTGCTGTAGAAAGAAAAATTAGGACATGTTTTAAGTGCGATCTCAAATATCTTCCTGTTATATTTCAACAGGAGCAGCCTGTCAGTTGATGCCTTTGTGTTCTACTGCAGCTTCACAGAGTGTTCTAAAGAACAACTAGAGCGCTAACAGTCTTACTTATGACAAAAGTATGGCGCACCTGAAGCCATCTTGATTGGAATAAACTGGTAACACTTAAAACATTTAATTTAAAAAGGAACAAAATGAGGGGTTCATTTTGCCATAGAAATTATGGTTAGTGCTGCAGAAAGAAAATGTAGGGCATGTTTTAAGTGAGATCTCAAATCCTCTTCTATTTCATTAGAAAATTCTGACATGCAGACTGAAACAATCACTTTCAATACCAGCAGTAGACTTCCAGTTAACTCCTGGTGAGCAGTAGCTTTACTACAGTGATCTAATGAACAACTAGAGTGCTAACATTCTGAATTTCACGGCAAATGTGTGACACATCTGAATGCCTTCTTGATGGAATCAAAGTAAAAACTGAAAGCATTTCTACTGAGGAGACTGCAGTAAATGACGAAATTAGGACACTTCATAACAAATAAGTCTCCCAAGATGGCCACCAGAGAAAAAAGAGCCCAAATGTAGCACAAATATCACCCAGATGTAGCCCACATATAGCCCAATGAAAGAAGTGTGCAAAACACTTTTTATTTTTAGTTTTTCTGCAGTTTTATATAGTGCAAACTGGTCAGGTATTGGAGCGTTACATCTTACTTGGACCCCTTATTGCATATTTTGCACGAAGTACATGAGATTGATCTTGCGAAACATTGAACTTTACGATTCTGTTAACCTGAAGTTGCTCTGAACCGGGCTTTGTAACACCCGTTTTTACCTACTGGTTTTAATTAATTCTCACTGTATTGTATTAGGAAAGAGGATTTACTGTTTTTATGTACACTTTTATGATCTATGTTTCTAAATCAGATCAAATAAAGTTTAATGAATTCTATGGCAGGATGGAGGCGAGGATTATGCATATCTTTCCTCACTTTATTTGCATAGCAGTTCAAAGAAAACGTAACACAACAATCATTAAACAAAAGACTACACAACCCATGAACCATTAGACGGGTAGTCTCCAAGGTAACTATAGTCCAATCATATCACAGTCCATCGTATATAATATTGTGACGTCCCTTCCGCTTCCTCTTTCTTCACTGCTCGTCAGTTAAGTGCATTCCTTACATTCTTGGCTTAATCTGACGTTGTTGCTGTTTGTATAGCGGTTTCTTGTGCACGTTATTAGCATTATTGCCTTGGTATTGTTTCATATTCCCTGCGCAGCAGGCTCTTGCCCGAGCGCGTTCTCCCCCTCGCAGTTTCTCCCGCTGTGTGCTCTGCGCGCGGTGAAATCCTGTCAGGCGCGTCTGGTCCGAGCGAGGCAGCTCCGTCGAGCGCTCCCGCTGGTCTTTACGCGCGTTTGGGAATCCGGTCACTCCTTTAGTGTCCGCTTGATTCGCGACCAACCCTCACCTAATTTTGACACCGCTACGCGGTGATTTCCCCACACGGCCACGTTAGTGACCAGAGCCACCTAGTGGTGGTAATTGGTATTGCGCCTCAGTCTATTCTTATAACAGCTTCGGGGGAAAGCCCAGCTGTTGGAGCACTGGCGAGGGGGCTGTCTTAAGGATTTTAAGGGCATTTGTTCTGTGCTCACACCCTCTGCTATCATGTTTTCTCCAGAAGACCATTTTTACTCCTCCTACCAGGAAGTGGAGGAGGAATGGCCCCCCAACTTCTCCCTCCACCAGTGGACCAAGCCCTCTCTCTGGCTATTTCTAGGGCACTGGCTCCTCTTAGGGATCAGGTTGATAAGCTGGCGAAAAGCATCCCTGGGGTGTTCAGTGACCCAGATTTGGTGGTTGCGGGTCCAAGTAGCTCCCAGATGGGGAATAAAAGGGCCGTTAAGCATAACGCGGGGCACTTGGAAGGATTTGATAAACTTACGGAGACCTTCCTCAAGAGTGCGCGAACGCTAAAACATGCACCCTGCCGGGAGGAGGGGCCCGGAGAAAATTGCGACACTGTCACCACTATTGTAGACCCCGACGGCGGGTTTCCCTTAGAGGGAGAGGGTGTATCGGAGGACGATTTCTCCTCCGATGAGGATAAGGACTCGGGGCGTCCCTGGCGTCCAGAGTCCCACTCCTCTCAGTCCCCGGTTGGGGACGGGGTCCACTTGGACATGTTCGAGCCTACCCAAATTTACCATCCTAGCTCGGCGGAGTGGACACCTGACACCAAAGTGGCAGAGTATGTGGTGGGGAAAATCCATCAACCCCTTCAAAGGGAGGTCAGGAATAGGATGAGGGGAGAATGCCCCAGGCCCTCACTGAAGGGGAAGGTAGCACACACGCCTGAAATTGATGAGAAACTATGTACCTTTTTCTCCAAGTATATGAGGGATCCCAAGAAAGGAATTGATAGGTCTTGGACGTGGTAGGGCCCTTGACCCAAATTATTCAATTGACGGAGCGTTCCAAAGAGTCAGGATCCCCTTTGTCCACGGATATTGTGGCTGGTTGGGCGCACTACCCTAAACCCTAAAACACGACCCCCTCCACTACCCAAACACCACTGCACTACCCTAAACCCTAAAACACTACCCCCAGCACGACACCCTACACTACCCAAACATAACTGCACTACCCTAAACCCTAAAACGCTACCACCAGCATGACTCCCTATACTACCCAAACACCACTGCACTACCCTAAACCCTAAATCTACCCACAGCACAACCCCTTATACTACACAAACACCACTGCACTACCCTAAACCCTAAAACACTACCCCCAGCACGACCCCTTCACTACACAAACACCACTGCACTGCCTTAAACCCTAAAACACTACCCCAGCACGACCCCCTACACTACACAAACACCACTGCACTACCCTAAACCCTAAATCTACCCCCAGCATGACCCCTACACCACACAAACACCACTGCACTACCCTAAACCCTAAAACACTACCCCAGCACGACCCCCTTCACTACCTAAACACAACTGCACTACCCTAAACCCTAAAACACGACCCCCTACACTACACAAACACCACTGCACTACCCTAAACCCTAAAACACTAGAACCCAGCACGACCCCTACAGTACACAGACACCACTGCACTACCCTAAACCTAAAACACTACCCCTACACTACACAAACACCACTGCACTACCCTAAACCCTAAAACACTACCCCCAGCATGATCCCCTACACTACACAAACACCACTGCACTACCCTAAACCCTAAAACACTACCCCCAGCATGACCCCTACACTACCCAAACACCACTGCACTACCCTAAAACACTACCCCCAGCACGACTCCCTACACTACACAAACACCACTGGACTACCCTAAACCCTAAAACACTACCCCCAGCACGACTCCCTACACTACCCAAACACCACTGCACTACACTAAACCCTAAATCTACCCCCAGCATGACCTCCCACACTACACAAACACCACTGCACTACCCTAAACCCTAAAACACTACCCCCAGCATGACCCCCTACACTACCCAAACACCACTGCACTACCCTAAACCCTAAAACACTAACCCCAGCATGACCCCCTACACTACCCAAACACCACTGCACTACCCTATGCCCTAAAACACGACCCCCTACACTACACAAACACAACTGCACTACCCTAAACCCTAAAACACTACCCACAGCATGACCCCTACACTACACAAACACAACTGCACTACCCTAAACCCTAAAACACTACCCCCTACACTACACAAACACCACTGCACTACCCTAAACCCTAAAACACTACCACCAGCATGAACACCTACACTACTCAAATACCACTGCACTACCCTAAACCCTAAAACACTACCCCAGCATGACCCCCTATACTACCCATACACCACTGCACTACCCTAAACCCTAAAACACTACCCCCAGCACGACCCCCTACACCACCCAAACACCACTGCACTACCCTAAACCCTAGAAAAGAAACCCCCACCCCATGCCCATTCCCCCTTACCTCTCACTCCTCGTGGTTCCTCTCTCCTCGTGGTTCCTGCTTCACGTCGTCTCTGAGGGGCGGTGCACGTCGTTGTGATAGAGTGGCAGACCTCATCTCACCCTAATATAACCTTTGAAACACACACTCAAAAATACAAACTAACATTTTCAAAACAATGGACATACCAATACCAATTACAACACACCTATTCAGTAATTCCAAGATCTACACACACATCCACTCATTCACCAACAGTCCCTATACAGTCACTCATACATGTACTCACTCATCATATGTACTCATACACCTATACATCCTGTTACACACCGCCACTCATCCATAGAGTTACTCACACTCATAGTCACACATGCAAACAAAGTATCAAACATCCATTTACTTGCATATACAGTTATACACACACTACCACACTTACTTCTACAGAAACTTACACATACTTACTCTCTTAAACAATCACTTATAGAAACACCTACTTATTTGTACAGGAACTCTTCCAATCTCTCACTCTCACATATACTCACTTATATACACCAATACTCACATATACTAGTTTAAAACATATGTAGTTACTCATAAAGACACTATTGAGACAGTCATTCACTCACTAACACACCCATGCACATACTCATCCACCTATACAGTCCTGCACACATACAAACAGTGAGTCACTCATTCATGCATCTATGCACTAAGTAATACCCCACACCGAACCATACAGACACTCAGACACTCATACTGATACTCAAAAACCAACTAATAACCCATATAGACACTCATGTAGCTACTCACCAACCCATGCAGCCACTTATACACAAAGTGAGAGACTGATACAGATATTTTCATATTTAAACATTACTCACTAACCCATGTATTCACTAAGATACACTTAGTCAGTTATACAATCAATTTTACAAAAACAAATCATCCATTTAGACACTTATATACCCATTTATTCTTCCATCGACCTTGAGATATACATATATAAAACATATTTAATTTTCAGAAAAAGACACATTCACTGGATGATGTCATCAGTGATGTCATCAGTGATGTCATTTGAGATGTCATCAGTGATGTCATGAGTGATGTCACTGACCATGTCATGAGTGATGTAATATGTGACGTCATCAGCAGTGCATTGCCGGCGCGCGAGTTATAGTTAGCTGAACTAACTATAACGGGGGAATTTCTATGGTTTTGTACGAGTAAAATGTCCAACTAACTATAACGCCCTGAAACCTATGGTTTTTCAGTGAATATATATATATATGTATCCACACAAACCCTTCCGATGAACACAAGGAAGAGGCCACACGGGGAATCCAAGTTGAAGCTTTTTAATAGACAGTTTAAGCATAATGCATTTCGGCCATCGGGCCTTCTTCAGATGCCACCGTTAACCACAATTGGTGCCACATCCCCGCCTTAAAATAGTCCTGCAGTCCTCCCATAGGTAGGAGCAAACCCAGCCCCAAATCATGTTATCGCCCACCAGCTGCAGCATTGTAGACACTACAGCTCCCAGAATACACCATTACTGGGCAGGTGTTGCGTGGGGAAACCTCGATGGCAAAGGGTCCATTCGGGCTGGTGTCATGCCGGACAAGGCGTGAAGTATCTGGTTAGTTGAAAGTCTCAAAGCCTCCTTGGGTCCCCGCATATGATCCAACCTCAATTACAGGAGTCCACCGGGCCGTGAGTTTCATTACAATGAATGAGACAACTCCTTGTGAAATCACGGGCTGCTCCTGGCAGCGGCCCTTCTTTACCTGCAGTTGGAGGTGGGCTGGTGCAGTTCCAAAACCTTGGAAAAACGAAGAAAACTGCAGAAGCAGGAGCCAGTGTTGCAGCCAGCCAGCTTATGGAACGGGGCCTCTTTAACGCGTCTCTGGCCGACGCGGTAGCATCCACACAAACCCTTCCGATGAACGCAAGGAAGAGGCCACACGGGGAATCCAAGTTGAAACTTTTTAATAGACAGCGTTTAAGCATAATACATTTCGGCCATCGGGCCTTCTTCAGATGCCGCTGTTAACCACAATTGGTGCCACATCCCGCCTTTAAATAGTCCTGCAGTCCTCCCATAGGTAGGAGCAAACCCAGCCCCAATCATGTGATCGCCCACCAGCTGCAGCATTGTAGACACTACAGCTCCCAGAATACACCATTACTGGGCAGGTGTTGTGTGGGGAAACCTCGATGGCAAAGGGTCCATTCGGGCTGGTGTCCTGCCGGACAAGGCGTGAAGTATCTGGTTAGTTGAAAGTCTCAAAGCCTCCTTGGGTCCCCGCATACGATCCAACCTCAATTACAGGAGTCCACCGGGCCGTGAGTTTCATTACAATGAATGAGACAACTCCTCGTGAAATCACGGGCTGCTCCTGGCAGCGGCCCTTCTTTACCTGCAGTTGGAGGTGGGCTGATGCAGTTCCAAAACCTTGGAAAAATGAAGAAAACTGCAGAAGCAGGAGCCAGTGTTGCAACCTGCCAGCTTATGGAACTGGGCCTCTTTAACGCGTCTCTGGCCGACGCGGTAACATCCACACAAACCCTTCCGATGAACGCAAGGAAGAGGCCACACGGGGAATCCAAGTTGAAGCTTTTTAATATATATATATATATATATATATTCACTGAAAAAACCATAGGTTTCAGACACGTTATAGTTAGAAATTTGCATTTAAAAACCTTTGAAATTCACTGAAAAAACCATAGGTTTTAGGGACAGTTATAGTTAGTTGGACATTGCACTCGTACAAAACCCGTGAAATTCCCCGTTATAGTTAGTTCAGCTAACTATAACTCGCGCCCGCAATGCACTGCTGATGACGTCACATATTACATCACTCATGACATGGTCAGTGACATCACTGATGACATCACTGATGACATCTCAAATGACATCACTGATGACATCATGCAGTGACTGTGTGTTTCTATAAAGTTTAAATATGTTTAATATATATGCCAAGGTGTATTGAATAATGAGTGGGTGTATAAGTGTCTGGATGGATGATTTAGTAGGTGCGTGACTGACTCTATAAGTGAGTGATTAAACGTATCTTACTAAATGCATGGGTTAGTGACTAAACTGTGTGAATGTCTTTATCCGTCTGTCTGTTGGTGTGTAAGTGGCTGCATGGGTTTGTAAATAGCTACATGAGTGTCTATGTGTTATTCATTGGTTGTCTGAGTATCTGTATGGGTGCCTGAGTGTTTGTGTGGATGGGGTGTGTGTGGCTGCACATAGATGTATCAGTGGGTGATTCACTGGGTGCATGGTTTCACGAGTGCATCTGTGATGGACTGTATGGGTGGGTGAGTGTGTGTATGGGTGTGTTAGTGAGTGAATGTATATCTCAGTGGTACATGTGTGAGTAACTACATATGTGAAAGGCAGTATATATGTGTGTTGGAGTATATAAATAGCTATAAGCGAGAGTGTGCGATTGTGATTGTGAGAGTGACTGTATGGATGAGTGTGTGCTTGTATCAGTGATTGTATAAGAGCGTAAGAATGTGCTAGTATTCGTATGAGTAAGTGAGCTGGTGTGTGTATAACTGTATAGGTGAGTAAATGGCAGTGTGATTAATTATTTGCATGACTGACTAGGTGTGTGAATACCTCTATGGATGAGTGGCGGTGTGTGAGTGTCTATGTAGGTGTATGAGTGCATATGATAGTCCTGTACTGAGTGACCGTAAGTATGAGTGACTGTACGGGTGAGTGAGTGGATGTGTGTGTAGACCTAAGAATCAGTGAGTGGGTATGTAGTTATTGGTGTTGGAGTGTCTATGGTTTTGAGAATGGCAGTCTGTAATTTACAGTGGGTGTATCAAAAGTTATATTAGGGTGTGAGAAGATGAATGAAATTATCACATGGATGATGTCATCAGTGATGTCATTTGAGATGTGATCAGTGATGTCATCAGTGATGTCACTGACAATGTCATGAGTGATGTAATATGTGACGTCATCAGCAGTGCATTGCGGGCGCGAGTTATAGTTAGCTGAACTAACTATAATGGGGGAATTTCACGGGTTTTGTGCGAGTGCAATGTCCAACTAACTATAACTGTCCCTAAAACCTATGGTTTTTTCAGTGAATTTCAAAGGTTTTTAAATGCTAATTTCTAATTATAACGTGTCTGAAACCTATGGTTTTTTCAGTGAATTTCAAAGGTTTTTAAAATGCTAATTTGTAACTATAACGTGCCTGAAACCTACGGTTTTCAGTGAATTTCAAATGTTTTTAAATGACAATTTTTAAATGTATTAATTTTTATATTAATTTTTTCATACTGATTTACTACATTTTTAGAAACAATTTCTTTTACATATTTTATTTTTAAATTACATTGTAATTACATTATACATTACATTACAAAAAATACTTTCTCAGAATGAATTACTTTAGTTTAAATACTTTGCACATAGGCAATAGACTTTTAAGTACAGTAGTTACAGTTGTTGCAATGGGCAACACATTTTCAAACACAATGCAACATTCAGCTCAATGTGAATTTCTAGTTAAATGCAATTAGTTACTTTATGGATTACTTTTCTAACCACAGGACTGGATCCTAGATTCAGTCCTGGTACATCTCCTGTAAACAGTTGAGTAAAAGCGTTTTGGTTACAGTCGTGATTTTTAAGGAATATTATTGTATTTTAAAAGTTGACACTTAGAAACTTTTTCTCATAGAATCACCAATGTTATCCTATGGAAGGAAATTCACTTAGCAGGTAAAAACTGTTATCGTTACTTTTTCTTACTCAGTGTTGGATCCTGGATCCAGCACTGGTGCATCTCCTGTAAACAGTTGAAAGAATGCGTTTAAGTCATACAGGTGATTTTTAAGGAATATTTGTAGTTTGTGAAAATCGACACTTTGAAACTTTTCTGCTGAAAACCAGACAATGCATTCCTATGGAAGAAAATATAAGTTAATGGTAAGTACGGTTAAAATTACTTTTCAGGACCAGTACTGGGCTGAAAGATACAGCACTGAGGTCTCTCCTTATAACAGGTGAGTAAATCGGAATTCGTATTTCGGCTGATTTTAGAGGAATATTTGTATGTTTCAAAAATCAACACTTAGAAACTTTTTCAGCAAAAAGCAGGCAATGATATCCTATGGAAGGAAATTCAAGTTACTGGTAAGTACGGTTAAAATTACTTTTGAGGATCAGTACTGGGCTGAAAGATGCAGCACTGAGGTCTCTCCTGATAACAGATGAGTAAATCGGAATTCGTATTTCGGCTGATTTTAGATGAATATTTTAAAGTTCCAAAACTCCACACTTAGAAGAATTTCCAAGTGAAACCAGTCAATGTTAGCCTATGGAAGGAAATTCAAGTTACCGGTAAGTACGGTTAAAATTACTTTTCAGGACCAGTACTGGGCTGAAAGATACAGCACTGAGGTCTCTCCTGATAACAGGTGAGTACATCGGAATTCGTATTTCGGCTGATTTTAGATGAATATTTTAAAGTTCCAAAACTCCACACTTAGAAGAATTTCCAAGTGAAATCAGTCAATGTTAGCCTATGGAAGGAAATTCAAGTTACTGGTAAGTACGGTTAAAATTACTTTTCAGGACCAGTACTGGGCTGAAAGATGCAGCACTGAGGTCTCTCCTGATAACAGGTGAGTAAATCAGAATTCGGATTTCGGCTGATTTTAGAGGAATATTTGTATGTTTCAAAAATCAACACTTAGAAACTTTTTCAGCAAAAAGCAGGCAATGATATCCTATGGAAGGAAATTCAAGTTACTGGTAAGTACGGTTAAAATTACTTTTGAGGATCAGTACTGGGCTGAAAGATGCAGCACTGAGGTCTCTCCTGATAACAGGTGAGTAAATCGGAATTCGTATTTCGGCTGATTTTAGAGGAATATTTTAAAGTTCCAAAACTCCACACTTAGAAGAATTTCCAAGTGAAACCAGTCAATGTTAGCCTATGAAGGAAATTCAAGTTACCGGTAAGTACGGTTAAAATTACTTTTCAGGATCAGTACTGGGCTGAAAGATGCAGCACTGAGGTCTCTCCTGATAACAGGTGAGTAAATCGGAATTCGTATTTCGGCTGATTTTAGAGGAATATTTTAAAGTTCCAAAACTCCACACTTAGAATTTCCAAGTGAAACCAGTCAATGTTAGCCTATGTAGGAAATTCAAGTTACCGGTAAGTACGGTTAAAATTACTTTTGAGGATCAGTACTGGGCTGAAAGATGCAGCACTGAGGTCTCTCCTGATAACAGGTGAGTAAATCGGAATTCGTATTTCGGCTGATTTTAGAGGAATATTTTAAAGTTCCAAAACTCCACACTTAGAAGAATTTCCAAGTGAAACCAGTCAATGTTAGCCTATGAAGGAAATTCAAGTTACCGGTAAGTACGGTTAAAATTACTTTTCAGGACCAGTACTGGGCTGAAAGATGCAGCACTGAGGTCTCTCCTGATAACATGTGAGTAAATCGGAATTCGTATTTCGGCTGATTTTAGAGGAATATTTTAAAGTTCCAAAACTCCACACTTGGAAGAATTTCCAAGTGAAACCAGTCAATGTTAGCCTATGGAAGGAAATTCAAGTTACTGGTAAGTACGGTTAAAATTACTTTTCAGGATTAGTACTGGGCTGAAAGATGCAGCACTGAGGTCTCTCCTGATAACAGGTGAGTAAATCAGAATTCGTATTTCGGCTGATTTTAGAGGAATATTTGCACAATGGTGAAGGGAGGGGCGGGGCCTGAGGTGACATCTGTGCAAACGCGCCCCGTGGCGCGTTTTAAGTTGGGGGATTAAGTCCCCTTGAATCATGAGGGTCCCTACGGGCCAACTAGCCCACCAGGAACCTCCAGTATGCGCCAGGGGCTGCGTTGCAGAGACATGTACAGAGACCACACCCCTTTTACACCTCTCTGCAACGCAGCTCTGTGGCGCTTTCTGGACGTACCTGTTGGGCTAGTTGGCCCAGGGACCCTCAGGATTGAAGAGGATTTAACTCCCCATCTTAAAACGCGCCACGGGGCCTGTTTGCACACATGTCACCTGAAGCCCCGCCCCTCCCTTCACCACTGTGCAAACGCGCCCGTGGCGCGTTTTAAGTCGGGGATTAACTCCCCTTGAATCCTGAGGGTCCCTGGGGTGCAACTAGCCCACCATATACCTCCAAAAGCGCCATAGAGCTGCGTTGCAGAGAGGTGTAAAGGGGCGTGGCCTCTGTACACCTCTCTGCAAGGCAGCCCCTCAACGCATACTGGAGGTTCCTGGTGGGCTAGTTGGCCCCAGGGACCCCAGTATTCAAGGGGAATTCGTCCCCCTCTGCAAACGCGCCAGGGCGCTTTGCAGAGTGGTGAAGAAGGGGGCGGGGCCTACGGGCCCGATCGTTTTTTTTTTCCCCTGAAGGGGGCTGTGTGGCCCCCCTTCCTTTTTCCTATTTTTAGGCCCTGGGGACCCTATCCCCCAGGGCCTTACCCCTTTACTAATTAAAATAAAAAAAAACGGGGAAGGGAGCGCGTGGCCCCCTTCCCTGGGCCTGTATTGGCCCGGGGACCCCATCCCCGGGGAATGGCCTCTTTTTTTATTTGGAGGGGGCTGCGTGGCCCCCTCCTCAGGCCATTTAAGGCCCGGGGACCCCATCCCCGGGCCGGCCTTGCACTTTTTAAAAAATTTTATCCATTTTTTTACTTTGGGGAGGGGGCTGCGTGGCCCCCTCCGTGGCCACTTATGGCCCCGGGGACCCCATCCCCCGGGGCCTGGCCTCGTTGGGGACTGTGGGGTCCCCAAGCCCCCACAGTCCCGCCGGCTCCCCGTGTCCTACGGGAGCCGGCATTGCTTTACACATGGGGAGCTGCTAAGATGCAGCTCCCCATGTGGAAAGCTAATCGTCTTTGGATATTGGAAGAGAGCAGGTTTCCCTGCTCTCTCTTCCAATATCCAAAGCAAGTTTGCAATGACAGGACGGGAGCCGCGAGGCTCCGTCCTGTAATGTGCAAACAGCAGTGTCCCGGGGGTAGGCACCCGGGACACTGCAGGAGCCGGCCCTGGGGGTGGCGGTCCCCAGGGCCACCACAGGCTCCAGGAGGGGGCCGCGCGCCCCTCCCTACATTTTGAAAGCCCCGGGAGGTGGTGGTCCCCAGTGCTGGGGGTCCAAAACAGACCCCATTTTAATTTTTCTTAGTGCCCCGTGGAGGTGGTGGTCCCGGGGAGTGTGGGGGGCTGGAGCCCCCACACAGGTTTTAATTTAAAAAAGAAGCCCCGGGAGGTGGTGGTCCCGGGGCTGCGGGAGGCTCAGAGCCCTCCCGCACCATTATACATAAAGCCCCGGGGGTGGTGGTCCCCGGGCTTGGGGGCCCTTAGAGGCCCCCACACATAAAATTAACCCCCAGCATGCCCCCGGGACTTGGCCCACCTGGGGGCCAATTAACATCAAAGCGCGGGAGACCGCGCTTCGGTTTTTTCGGCAGGATTCGCGCTCCTGAGCGCATCCTGCCGATTTAAAAATAAATAAATATTGTTTTTGCCCAGGGGGTCCTTGTGGGACCCCCTGAGCAGACCTAGGGGTCAGGGTGTTTCTACCCTGCCCCCTTTGTGCACTTGCGCACTTGTTTCTGTCCCTCGGTTCTACCGAGGGACAAAATGGCTGCCAACACTTCCTGATTTGGAGTGTTGACAGCCAATTAACATAAAGCTCGTGCTCGGGAGGATCCGCGGCCCTAGATATATCTATCTTTTTACTTTTGATTTTCTCAGCAACTACTGAACGGATTTACACCATTTAACAAAAAGGGTTCTTTCTGAACCAAGAACTACCTCTTTGCCAAATTTGGTGTAATTCCGTTCAGCAGTTCGGGCTGTAGCCGTGTCTAAAGTTTCCTATGGAAAATTGCATGGGGAAAACGCGTTTTGGGACCCCCTTTTTCTCAGCCCCGCTTGACGAATCCCCCGAGACTTTCAGGGTAGGAGCGGACCGGAGCGCCCCACAAAGTTTGAAAATTTTGCGAAGATACGTCAACCGGCAAGAGAGTTATTTCAAATAGAATGTCGTGGATTTCCTATGGATAATAGGTTGTAACTATAACTATCTACTGGCGACCGCCAGTAGATAATATATATATGTTATAGTTAGGAGAACTTAATTTTATTTCCATGCAAAAAACATAAACTACACAAACCTCAGAAATGCTAAAGTTATAGTTAGAGCCTAAAGTTATATTTTCTGCCTGGGAAAAACCTTCTATAGCTCACACATTTTCGTACATAGTCTAAGCTTGCTAGGCAGACTAAATAAAGTATACCTCTGCCCTCTACCATGCGTAATGTTGTCATAAATGTTGTCATTTTAGATGGCAAGAGTATTCTTTTAAATCCTATGATTTTGAATGCCATAGGTGGTTTAATATGAAAGGGTATAAGCTGTGCATGTGAAAGACGCAAGTTATAGTTTATGTAGTGCAAGATGAGAACACCCTGCAGGAAGGTGGGTAAATTATAAAAAGTGTCTCCGGGGCAGACATTCTAAGTTCAAGTTAGAACTAGAAATAATAAATTAAGTTTTCATAACTTTATCTTATCTGATCGTTTGTTTTTTCCATTGAAATGCAATAAATAAATTTTGGTAAAAAATGGTTTCTAATTATACAATGTTGTTTATTTTGGTATTAAATCTTTGATATTTAACAGTGTGGCATGGAGTGAAGTGGGGTAGAGTAGAGTGGCGTAGAGTAGATTGGGGTGGGGTGCAGTGGCGTAGATTGCAGTGGCATAGTATAGAGTGGTGCAGAATACAGTACAGGGGCACAGAGTACAGTGGTGCCAAGTAGAGTGATGCAGAGTACAGAAGAGTGGTGTACAGTGCAGTGGCATACAGTGCAATGGTGGCAGAAGAGTGGTGCAGAGTAGAGTAGAATGACAAAGTAGTGTGCAGTAGCATAGAGTAGATTGGTCCAAACTAGAGTACAGTGGCCTACAGTAGAGTGGCATACAGTGAAGTTGGATAGAGTGAAGTGGGGTAGAGTAAAGTGGCATAGAGTGCAGTGGCAGAGAGTAGAGTGGTGCAGAGTGCAGTAGAGTGACATACAGTGGCTTTCCATATGGTGTAGTGGTGTACAGTAGAGTGGTGCAGAGTAGAGGAGAGTGGCGTAGAGAGCAGAAGCATAGAGTGGAGTGGAGTAGAGTAGAGTGGCATAGAGTGCAGCAGCTTGACATAGAGGGCAGTAGGGTAGACTAGAGTAGTGCAAACTAGAGTAGAGCGGTGTACAGTAGAGTGCCGTGCAGTGAAGTGGGCTAGAGTGAAGTGGGTTTTAGTGAAGTGGGTTAGAGGGAAGTACAGTAGTGTAGCTTAGAGTAGAATGGTGTAGAGTGAAGTGGGAAAGAGTAGAGTGGTATAGAGTAGAGTGGCGTAGTGTAGAGGGTTGTAGAGTGCAGTGGAATAGAGTTGAGTACAAAAGAGTGGTGTGCAGTGGAGTGGAGTAGAGTGGCTTGAAATGGTGTAGAGTAGAGTGGCATAGAATAGAATGGGGTACAGCAGAGTGTCGTAGAGTAAAGTGGCATAGAGTTGAGTGGCATGCAGTAGAGTGGCTTAGAATGAAGTGGGGTTACCGTGAAGTGGGGCAGAGAAAAGTGAAGTTCAGTAGAGTGGGGTACAGTAAAGTGGCATAGAGTGAAGTGTGGCAGAGTGAAGTGGTGAAGAATGAAGAGGGGTATAGGAAAGTGATATAGAGTACAGTGACATACAGTAGATGGCATAGAGTGAAGTGGGATAAGTGAAGTGGGGTAGAGTAGAGTGAAGTGGCCTAGAGTACAGTGGCGTAGGGTGGTACAGAGTACTGTAGAGTGGTGTATAGTGCAGTGGCATTCGGTGCAGTGGTGTACAGTAGAGAGGTGTGGAGTAGAGTAGAGTGGGGTAGAGAGCATTAGCCTAGAGTAGAGTGATGCAGAGCAGAGTGGTGTAGAGTGCAGTAGTGTAGATTAGAGTGGTGCAGAGTAGAGTAGAGTGGCATACAGTGAAGTGGAATACAGTGAAAAAGGTTTGAGTGAATCAGGGTAGAGAGGAGTTACGTACAGTAGAATGGTATAGAGTGCAGTGGGTTAGGGTAAAGTGGTGTAGATTAAAGTGGTGTAGAGTGTTATAGAGTGCAGTGGTGCACAGTAGACTACAGTGGCATAGAGTGGAGAACAGTAAAGTGGTGTACTGTGAAGAGGAGTACAGTGGCTTAAAGTGTTATAGAGTAGAGTGACATAGGGTAGAGTGGGATTCAGTAGTGTCGTAGAGTAGAGTGGCATAGAGTAGACTGGCATACAGTTGAGTGGCTATAAAAGAGGGGAGATTCAGTGAAGAGGGGTAAAGAAAAGCCAGATACATTAGAGTGGGGTACAGTAGAGTGCCGTACAGTAGAGTGGCGTATAGTGAAGTGCAGTAGCGTGAAGTGTGGTAGAGGGTGCACAGACATAATATCGAGTTGCAAATATTGACATACAACAATATCGAGTTGCAAATATCGTGATGACAGAATATCGACTGCAAGAATATCGTGGACCAGAATATCAACTCTAAGGTAAGAAATATCGTTTTTGTTAATATCGAAGATAGTAATATCATTTGTAAAAATATTGTTGTTAATAATATCGATGTTTATATTAGTGTTATATATTTTTGTATGTATTTTAAATGTATGTGTTCTATATTTTTTGTTTAAGTATTGCATTTGTTTTTTAATATATGTATTACATTTTTAGGAGTTATTAATTTTATTTTAAGTAAATTTTGTGTTTTATTTCCGTAGCGGGTTGTGGGTTTATAGGGGAATAGGTTGGGAAGTAATTTAATTCTAATAAATGTATTAATAATTTTTAGACGTTATTAATTTTATTTTAATTATAAATTTAGCTTTTTAGTTCTGTAGCGGGTTGTGGATTTATAGGGGAATAGGGTGTGAAGTAATTTAATTATAATTAATGAATTGATTAATATGTTTTATTAATTAATAATTATGTATTTTATATTTTATATTAACTGTGGTAATTAATTTATTATTAATGATTTATTAATTATTTATTGGTTGTTAATTGTTATTAAATAATTGGTAATTATGTTAATTGTGTCCTTTTTTAGGAGAGGGTTGTGGGTTGATAGGGGAGTAGGTGGGAAGTAATTTAATTATAATTAAGTAATTAATATTTTTTTAATAATTATTAATTAAGTATTTAATATTTTTTATTATTAATTGTGGTAATTTATTTATATTATTAATTATTAATTGGTTGGTAATAATTATGAATTAATTGGTAATTATGTTAATTGTGTCATTTTTTAGGAGCGGATTGTGTGTTGATAGGGGAGTATGCTGGGAAGTAATTTAATTTTAATACATTTTTAAATATTTTTAATATAATATTTTTTTATGTTATTTTATAGTGTTAATTGTGTGAATTAATTTATTATTAATTGTTTTTATTTTGATTGGTAATTGTTATCAATTAATTCATTGATTGTTAATTAATTATGTTAATTGTGTCGTGTCTTACAACATTGTTGGTGTGATTTATAATGGAATATGGTGGGATGTAAATTATTTATAATTATTTAAATATTTGTAAATTAATGATAATTAAGTAATAACATATTTAATATGCTAATTGTGGAATAATCTTGATGTGTGAGTTGTGGCGTTTTTAGTTGTAAATGTTGGGAAGAAACATTGCTTTAAAATAATTAATTATTTGTTGATAATTGTTATTAATTTATTAATGTTAAATTAGTTATGAAAACTGTGTAAATATTTTTATGTGTGTGTATTGGTGAATTTTTGGGGTAGAGGGTGGAAAGTAATGTACTTTAAATACATTAATCATTAGTTGATTACTGAATCACTGTTGCACTTGCTGGAGTGGGAATAGTAAATGATTCCCCTCCGCTATCCAACACTTTCCCAACTGTTGCACTCTCTGGAGTGGAAATAGTAATTTCTACCCCTGCACTATCCAATATTTTCCCTACTGTTGCACTCGCTGGAGTGGGAATAGTAATTTTTTCCTCTTCGCTATCCAACACTTTCCCTACTGTTGCAGTCATTGGAGTGGGAATAGTAAATTATTCCTCTCCGCTATCCAACACTTTCCCTACTGTTGTACTCGTTGGAGTTGGAATAGTAAATTATTCCTCTCCGCTATCCAACACTTTCCCTACTGTTGCACTCATTGGAGTGGGAATAGTAAATTATTCCCGTCCGCTATCCAACACTTTCCCTACTGTTGCACTCGCTGGAGTGGGAATAGTAATTTTTCCCCTTCTCTATCCAACACTTTCCCTACTGTTGCATTTGTTGGAGTGGGAATAGTAAACTAATTCCCTCCGATATCCAACACTTTCCCTACTGTTGCACTCGCTGGAGTGGGAATAGTAAATTATTCCCCTCCGCTATCCAACACTTTCACTACTGTTGCACTTGATGGAGTGGGAATAGTAAATTATTCACCTCCACTATCCAACACTTTCTCTACTGTTGCACTCCCAGGAGTGGGAATAGTAATTTTTACCACTGTGGTATCTAACACTTTCCCTACTGTTGCACTTGCTGGAGTGGGAATAGTAAATGATTCCCCTCCGCTATCCAACACTTTCCCAGCTGTTGAACTCTCTGGAGTGGGAATAACATTGTTTACCCCTGCGCTATCCAACATTTTCCCTACTGTTGCACTCGCTGGAGTGGGAATAGTAATTTTTTCCTCTTCGGTATCCAAGACTTTCCCCACTGTTGCAGTCATTGGAGTGGGAATAGTAAATCATTCCTCTCCCCTATCCAACACGTTCCCTACTGTTGCACTCATTGGAGTGGGAATAGTAAATTATTCCTCTCCACTATCCAACACTTTCCCTACTGTTGCACTCATTGGAGTGGGAATAGTAAACTATTCCCTTCCACTATCCAACACTTTCCCTACTGTTGCACTCGCTGGAGTGGGAATAGTAATTTTTCCCCTTCGCTATCCAACACTTTCCCTACTGTTGCATTTGTTGGAGTGGGAATAGTAAATTAATTCCCTCCGCTATCCAACACTTTTCCTACTGTTGCACTCGCTGGAGTGGGAATAGTAAATTATTCCCCTCCGCTATCCAACAATTTCACTACTGTTGCACTTGATGGAGTGGGAATAGTAATTTATTCACCTCCGCTGTCTAACCCTTTCCTTACTGTTGCAATTAATGTAGTGTAAAATGTAGTTTTAAAAATCAATAAATATTTTAATATTTTAATTTATAATATACATATATATATCTTTTTATGTTACAGGTGTATGTATATATATATATGTATTTATAATTTTTAATATATTTATAATATTGTATACTGTATTAAAATAATTATTTATTAATTATTATTAAGTAAATATATATATTATATTTGATATATGTATGTTTAACTTATTTTTACATTACATTTATTACTTATAATTGTTAACATTTTCTAACAATTATAAATAATTATTTTTAAGTTATATGTATTATTTAATTTATTTTATATTATTTTTTATATATAAAAAAACAATATTTTTTACATCGATATTTTTAACAACTATATTTTTGTTTCGATATTTTTGTACCTACCATGAGGTAGATAGGATGTCGATATTCTTGACATCGATATTTAGGTCCCGATATTTTGGGACCTCGATATTGTGGTCGTCGATATTCTGTCAGTGATTCGTGGTAGAGTGAAGTGAGGTAGAATGAAGAGGGGTGGAGTAAAGTAGTGTAGAGTACAAAGGCATACAATAGAGTGATGTAGAGTGAAGTGGGGTAGGGTAAAGTGGTGTATAGTGAATTAGGGTACTGTAGAATGGGGCAGAGAAACGTGGCGTGGAGTGGCATAGAGTGCAGTGGCGTAGAGCAAAGAGGGCAGAGTAGAGTGAAGTGGTGTAGGGTGCAGTGGCATAGAGGAGCGTGAGGCAGAGTAGAGAGGCATAGAATGCAGTATCATAGAGCAAAGAGGTGCAATGTACAGTAGAGTAGTGTGGAGTGAAGTGGCGCACAGTGGCTTGGAGTAGAGTGACAGCACCTGGCTATCCCCTTAGGTGATAAGTTCAATATACAAATCCTCATAACATAACATAACATACAATAGAGTGGGGTAGAGTAGAGTGGTGTAGAGTGAAATTGGGTAGAGTGAAGCAGGGTTTAATGAAGAGAGGTTGGGTAGAGTGGTGTAGAGTTGAGGGGAAACAGCCATTACATCGCATGCGTAATAACGTTACAACAACCGCGTTGTTACATCGCAGTACCATTACAACGCAAGTCGTTACAACGACTTGCTGTAGGGGGCGCTCTAAGCTAAGAAATAGTACAATTTACTATTCCAACACCTTCCCTACTGTTGCACACACTGGAGTTGGAATAGTAAATTATACTATTCCAACATCCAGCGCCCCCTACAGCAAGTCGTTGTAACGACTTGCGTTGTAATGGTACTGCGATGTAACAACGCAGTCGTTGTAACGACCGCATTGTAATCGCATGCGTTGTAAATGCATGCGATGTACAGGTACATATTCCGAGTAGAGTGGCGTAGAGTGGGATAGATTGAAGTAGGGTAGAGTAGAGTGGCATACAGTATACTCGTGTAGAGTAGAGTGTCATAAAGTGAAGTGACTGAAGTAAAGTGCAAGTGAAGTGGGGTAGATTAATGTGGCATAGAGTGTCATGGAGTGGCATGCAGTAGAGTGGAATGGAGTAGAGTGGTGCACAGTGGAGTGGGGTAGAATGAAGTGGGGTAGATTTAAGTGGCATAGAGTAGAGTGGTATAGAGTAGAATAGTGTACAGTAGAGTGGCGTAGAGTGAAGTAGGTTAAAGTAAAGTGAGATAGAGTGAAGTTAAGTAGAGTAGAGTGGCATAGAGTGCAGTGGGTAGAGTGAAGTCGGATCGAGTAAAGTGGGACAGAGTAGAGTGGCACAGAGTAGAGTGGCATACGGTAGAGTGGCATAGACTAGAGTGCTGTAGAGTGCAGTGGCATAGAGCGGAGTAGAGTACAGTGGCTTGGAGTGGTGTACAGTACAGTGGCATGCACAAGAGTGGTGAAGAGTAGAATGGCGTAGAGAAGAGTGAGGTACAGTGAAGTGGGGTAGAATGAATTAGCGTAGAGTAGATTAGCATAGAGTAGAGTGGTGTACAGTAGAGTGGCACGCAGTAGAGTTTTGTAGAGTGAAGTGGGGTAGAGTGAAGTGGGGGTAGAGTGAAATGGCTTAGAGAGAAGTGGCGTAGAGTGTCAATGTGGAGAGTGTCGTGGAGTAGAGTGGAGTGTATTAGAGTAGAGAGGCACAGAGTGGAGTGGCATACAGTGTCATGGCACAGAGTGAAGTGTGGTATAAAGCTGTGCCAAACAGTGGAATGGGAGACTTTTTAGAGAGATGTAGCTGCAAAATGTCTGAACTGATTTTTTAAATGTTTTGCAGGAATATAGGTTATGGTGTGGGAAGGGTATATTTTGTTAGTTAACATAGGTTCAGTACTTTTTAAAAACACAATACTACTGGTTAATGACAGCCTTTACAAAATTGAAAGTCAGCTATATTGTTTAGAGCACACTTTAGGGGCTTGATTCACAAAGGTAAACTTACACTTTCATGTAAGTTTACGATTGTTTGCTATTCACAAAGGGTAGTATCTTTACAAGTAGTATCATTACGATTGCAGAGACTCTGCAGATAAATAGATAGATCTTTTTATACGTGGAGCCTCCTTACTCATAAGGTAGAAATTCATGGCTTCGAGTGTCATGCGGTATATTGAAGTTTAGTCGAGTGGCTTAGAGTGGAGGTGGTGTACATTCTCATGCATAGAGTGAAGAGGAGTGGGGTAGAGAGGAGAGGCCTACAGTGTAGTGGCCTACAGTGGAGCAGCGTACAGTGTTGTGGTGTACAATGGAGTGGTGTACAGTATTGTGGGATGGAGTGGACTGGCCTAGAGTGTAGTGACATAGAGTGGAATGGCGTGGAATTGAGTGGCGTAGATTGAAATGAGGTATAATGAAGAGGGTTGGAGTAGAGGTGTGTAGAGTTTAGTGGATTAGAGTAGAGTGGTGTAGAGTGTCATGGTGCAGACAGCCATGGGGGTGAGTGAAGTTAGGTAGAGTGTTATGATGTACAGTGGAGTGGGGTAGAGTGAAGTGATGTACAATGAAGTGACCTAGAGTGGAGTGGCATAAAGTATTGTGGCATACAGGGAGTGTCGTACAGTGGAGTGGCATAGAGTGGACTGGTGTACAGTATAGTGCTATAGAATGGAGTGGCATAGAGTGAAGTGGAGCAGAGTGAAGTGGGGTAGAGTAAAGAGGGGTAGAGTACAGTGCCGTAGAGTAGACTGACAAAGAGTAGAGTGGTGTAGGATACAGTGGTGCAGAGTACAGTGAAGTGGAGTGGACGGCAGTGTCATAGAGTGGAGTAGAGTAGTGTAGAGTTGAGTGGAGTAGAGTGGCTTGGAGTGCCTTAGAGTTAAGTGGCATAGAGTAAAGTGGTATAGCGTGGAGTAGAAGGATGTATAGTGCAGTGGCATAGAGTGGAATAGAGTAGAGCAGATTAGCATAGAGTGGGGTGGAGTACAGTGGCTTGGAGTGGCATAGAGTACAGTTGCATTGAGTAGAGTGGCATGCAGTAGAGTGGCATACAGTAGAGTGGAATTGTCTGGAGTGGAGTGGGGTAGTGTGAAGTAGAGTGACAATGTGTGGAGTGGAGTAGAGCGGAGTGGGGTGAAGTGGAGTGGAGTGGCGTGGCGTGCAGTAAAGTGGCATAGAGTGCAGTAGCCTAGAGTAGAGTGGTGCAAAGTAGAGCAGAGTGGCGCTCAGTGCAGTGGCCTAGAGTAGACTGCAAGGGCATAGAGCTCAGTGTCATAGAGTGCAGTGCCATAGGCTACAATATAATGGCATAGAGTGCAGTGGTGTAGAGTGCAGTGGTGTAGAGTAGAGAAGAGTAGTGCAGAGTGCAGTGGTGGAGAGTTCAGTGGAGTGGAGTACAGTGATGAAGAGTGGAGTGGGGCAGACTGGAGTAGTGTAGAGTCCAGCAGAGTAGACTGCAGTGGTGCAGAGTTGAGTATAGTGTCGTAGAGTGCAGTGGTGCAGAGTGGAGTAGCATGGAATGGAGTGACATAGCGTAGAGTGGTGAAGAGTACAGTAAAGTGGTATAGAGTACAGAGACATATGGTCTAGTGGTGTGGAGTGCAGTGGCATAGAGTGCCGTGGTATACAGTAGAGTGGGGACAAATACAGCTGAGCAGAGTGGAGTGGTGCAGACTACAGAATGGTAGAGTGCAGTGGCATAGATTGCAGTGGTGCATTGTTGAGTATAATGGTGTAGAGTTCAGTGGGGAATAATAGAGTGTACTGGTGTACAGTAGGGAGGGGTCAGGTGGAATGGAGTGGCATGGCGTAGAATAGAGTGGAGTGCCATATAGTGGTGTAGAGTGCAGTGGCATAACATGCAGTGGCGTAGAGTGCAGTGGCATACAGTGCAGTGGCATAGAGTACAGTGGCATAAACTGCAGTGGCCTGCAGAAGATTGGTGCAGAGTAGTGTGGCACAAAGTGCTTTAGCATATAGTGCAGTGGTGTAAAGTTCAGTGGTGCACAGAGGAGCATTGTAGACTGCAGTAGTGTAAAGTGCAGTGGCGTATAGTATATTAGTGCAGAGTTGACTGTTGCAGACTGCAGTTGCACAGAGGGTAGTGACGAAGAGTGCAGTGGTGTACAGTGCAGTAGTGTAGAGTGAGGTTGCATACAATGCAGCAGCGTATAGTGCAGTAGTGTAGAGTGTATTGCCATACAGTGCTGTGTTGTAGTGTGATCAGGCATGTTGTAGAGTGGATTGGTGTGTCATAGAGTAAAGTGGAGAGGTGTAGCGTCCAGTGTCTATTGTCATTATTTTTAATCTATACATAGGTACCATGGTATTTCCTAGGTATTACCATGGCGTACGTTGAGTAAATAAAGAGCAAGTGATCTCATGTCTCTAGGTGCAATGGGCAAAAAAGGCAATTTGGGGATGAAGATCCTTTTCTGTTCCATTTGCTTTTGAAAGCTTCAAGGGGTAGGGTGCCAAATCTGAACTTCATGTAAAGACTTTTAGCTTGAGGAGGGCGAATCCTATCCAGAAACGGCTCAGAGCTGAAATAACATTTGTGGGAGAAGAGTTTTTCTGTCATTCTCCCCACCTTTTGCTCATTCCAGATTTGCTGCTAAATAAATTCCCGTAAAGGTTGCTTTAGCTTTTTTTTCTTGTCCTCATGTGCAATAAACAATTTAGAAGATATCAGGGGTCCTGTTTCTATCTGGACCTGCCTAGATCTGCCCCCGAACTCAAAAAGAGGGGGGGGTCCTACATTCTGACGGGCCTATCTTTCTGAGGGGAGAGCTGCATTCTGGGATCACCAGCACAGGTCCCTTACTTGCGGGTTATTGCTATGGTGCATAGTCATTGGACGTCGATATTGCTTCTTATGATTTAATCCCCTGAGTTATAGTTCTGCTCCCAAATATCCCAAAATCCTGTTCTCTTGCTTTGCATCCCACTCTGATCCAATTTGTTAACCCTTTGGACCAATGCTAACCACTCCCATTGCATTGGTGGACTATAAAGTATCCATTTAATACATATTTCTTGTCTAGCCAATAGAGTTAGTACAAAAAGCAAGTTTTTGTTTATTACTTAATTTAAACTTTCTTACATTGCGAGTTTTAACCCCAAACATAACTAGTTCTGTAAATATAATCATATAGAGAGGCAACTTTCAACAAAAAAACATGACTCAGCTCATTGCTGTATTCATAGCAAAAGGATGATACGAGAGGTCTTTTCTTTGCTTGTATTGATTCTTTTATTCAACATCCTCTTAATTGTGACCGACAGTTCAACACAGCCAACACATTTCGCCCAACATGTGGGCTTCCTCAGGGCTGTAAGTATGGCAAATATGACTGTCTTTATTGTTACATACACATATATAGTACAAAATCTAAAATCTAGATATCCTATTATTTTTTAAGTACAATTTAGAAAAAGTATAAACAACATATTCTAGTGGTGGAACAATCATTACACATAAAGGTATTTTCAATTCAATACTAATAACACATGCTGTACATTTCCTATGCTCCAAGATACAGTCCATAATCCCCATCAGGTCTCCCTTTGCGTTCTCAATTTTTTTACTAGACACAAATAAAACCAAAATATGTCAGGCAAATGAAAACAGTTTCAAATTTCTCTTTACTCCCTATGTTATACACACAATTTATCCATCAGCTATATAGTGAGCTCCAGTGATTGTCCAACCTTATTGGATGCAGAATGGATTCAAGACTGCCATTCAATCGTTCACATATAACCCAAATCTATGCTAGAAGGAGAGAAAGGAGTGAACAGAAACACACACAATGGGCAGATATCAACGTGTTATCCCACTTACCCAGAAACAACCAAAGTCTGTTGTTCCTAGAAATCCATGACTTCTCCAATTTGATCCTACGTCCTCGGTGGTACGTCACTTTAAATTCAGACTCCGTCGTCAGAATCTATAAATATTATACATACTTATGTCCTTATAAGCTTTGTATGTACCAAATAACAAGTTATTTGCATTCACAAACATGTCGACAACAGTGCAAATGGAATCCTGTGTATCCCATAATCTAATTATAAGTGTCCAAATCATGGACCTCAGATCGGTGTGTACCCCGTCTGGTACCATTATTCACCACGTAACAAGCATTTGAACCTCAGAAAGTAACCTGGCATGTGATTTAAATTTGCAAAGAACCTGCCCGAACATTCAAAACATGTCCCAAGACGAGAAACCGATTAATAGAGCAAACAAACATCCCCGCTATCCACATAACATGCATTCGAGCATTCCATTGCGATTCGGCATGTCAGTTCAAAAACGCGGCAGCTAAGTGTGAGTCATGCAAGTTGAAATGCACAGTCCAGACAAATCAAAAGCAATCCATACCTCAAATTTTTCCATTAAATATGTAAGTCGAGTATGCAGTCCGAAGTCAAATCCTCTTTTGACTCAGTCCACATGCCTAAATTTGCAAAGACATATTGAACAAAACATGATATACTGCCACACAATAACGTGGCAAAACATCAGAACCCAATGCCTCAAGCTCGAGTACAGTTGTCTATTACATAGCTAAGTACTCGGGGTTATGCAACCTCACTATGACACACTAGGGGGCCGATTCCGATCTCGGTCGGAGGCGCACCCAATACCATTCGGTCGGGAAAAAAGCCATGCGAAAGCCTGTTTCCCGACCGAACCGTACGCGGGTCCGGCCGAGCGAGTACGATGCGAGTCGCCGACCGACTCGTCCGGGCGACCCGACCGCTCCGACCGACTCGTACCCGGATCGTACCGCTCCGACCGACTCGCTCGGACCCGGTTCGCACCGCGCAATGGAGACGTTTTCCGGCCGGGTAAGTACGATGCGCACCTCGACCGCTCCGACCGACTCGCGCCGTCCGACTCGAACTCGCTGTCGGAGCCGTACTTTGGGGGTCCGTGTCGGACCCCTGTCACGCGTACCCGTGCGAGCGCACACAGGGGGACCCATGGGTCCCCCCTACCTGTGCGTGTACGCCGCGAGCGCTCGCGGCGTACTCGCTGTAGAGGCGCCCTTGTCCGCCTCGCACCCATTGAGGCAATGGGAGCCCGCGTACGCGTTGTACGACCGGCTCCCATTGAGTTCAATGGGAGTCCGACCGACTCGTGTCCGATAACATACGGACGCATCGTACTCGTTCGGTCGGACTGCACGGGTCCGATTCGGTCGGAAATCTCTCCGGGTCCGGCTCGGTCGGAGAAATTTCCGGCCCGAATCGGAATCGGCCCCTAGATATCCAAAAACTAGTCCAGCGTATCCAAAACCAGTTAACCCAGCAACCCAGTTTGTGACCAATTTGTCTACCATCCCATCCGTACATACTTTGCAAATATCCCCGGAACTCACCCGTGTTCAGCACATGACGCGACGCAGACAGCCGGTATGTTCCAAATTTCGTACAAACCGCCATTGATTTTCAGGCGGCCTTAAATATCCATGTAATCCAAGAAACACGTAACAACTAGACCGTGCCCTGTAGTGGCGCATCGCACATTCTCTTGCCACTCAGCAACTGCGTATGTAGACGTCTGACGTAACTTCTGGTCCTGATCTCTAGAGCGCTAACCTCCTTGGCCATTGTTACAAATGGTGAATAATAATCGCAGTCCACATGCAGTAAAATTACCTACAAGCTTACAAATTTTTTAGGCTGTGATACGGCCACTAATCATACTGTTCCACATGATGCGATGCTGTAATAGTCATTGAACTGTGTACACAATATGAAGAACTCATCAATATCTCTTACATCACCAGACCCTAGGTGATGTGTACTTCACGTATCACCATCTCTTAATGTTCTCCCCTTCCATCCCCTCCGGAACATTCAAGATTCTCAGATTGTTCCTCCTTGCCTAATTTTCAAGGGTTTTGATTTTTTCCCTAAGGTCCTTCTCATTAGTTTTCAGAATTTGTATTTCCAGCTGGCTCACCTCTGCTTCCCTGCCCAATTCATCTAGAGAAGCTTCCACTATTGTTACTCGTTCCATCAGGGTATTGATTTTAGCCTCAAGGGCTTCGCACGTCTCTTGTATTTTCACTTGGTTTCTTTCTGAGGTAGCAATATTCACCCTCATTTCCGAGATTAGGGACTCAATCAATATTCTCCATGCCTGTATGTTCTCTTTGGCCTTGGGAACTTTGCCCCTTTTTTTGCAATTCATCTTGTAGCACTGCTTGCGCTTGTTGGTCCAGGCATGAGTCTCCGGTATCTATCTATTCTACAGCCAAGGCTTGTTATCTCTATTTCTCATGATTTTTCCCCCTATCGAGTTCACCCCATTCATGTTTGGACCTTCTTTACTTTCCTTCTGTACTTCCTGTAACTAGACTAGGGGAGTCTGGTTTGGCTTGTACTTTAAAAAAGGAGCGTAATGAGTGGGTCATTTTTACTTTGTCACCTACTGGTCTGCCTCATGGTGGTATGGGGGAGAACTCCAAACTTTGGGTTAATGCAGCTTGTTTCCCCTTCTTATTGTTGATTGTAGACACTAAAACAGGATTTTTATGTGCTGTGCCAGTGGTAGTATTAATCGCTAGGCTCCTGTTCCTAAAACAGAAGCTTATCCCCCTTCTTTGACTATAGTCCTGGTCTTGCACCTTTAAAGGTGTATACTTTTTGCCCCTTTGCTCTCCTCCAACCAATTCTGAGATACCAGAGTCTTGGGGCTGTTAATTTCCCCCACCTCGGTCACTTACCGAAGTCATGCACATGCTACCTGACCTTGGCTCCTTCTCCTGAATCTTGCTGCCCATCCGCAGTGTGGATAATCCTGCTGACGTGCTGCCAAGACTGCTTGCCACCTTGCCCCAGAAGGAGACCCGAGCCGCAGCTTCAGACTGCTGCGGAGGACCGAAGCCGCTTCCAGCCACACAACACTCGCAGGACTACAGGGATTCAACAGTCCGTTGTTCCACCGAAGTTTGGCTCTTTTCTACAAAACCTAAGGTACTATTATGCATATTTTAAGTCAGTATCAGTGGAGAAAAGAAAAGAACGCTTTGGTACTCTTTCGCACTTCATTCCGCCTTGAGAGCTCTGAAGCTCCCGACCGGACTCCGCAGCTGGCCGCCATGTTCTCCCCTGATTGACCGATGGGATTTAGCATTGTCTTCCACCGGCAAACATGGCAAATGGTCAAGCTTGTTTCAGCTTGATAAGGATGCCTTTCTTTAGTGTGGCAGGTGAATTCCACACCCCCTCCATCTTAAAAGCTTCACTTAAGTATTTAATTTTGCCCAGCCACAGGGTGTACATGCATGACTGTCAATATTGATGAGTTTTGCCAGGGCTTCCCTGTACGGCTCTAGTTCTGATGTGGTCCACAAATGCATCCAGTATGTCAAGGGTTTTAGAAGTACTACATGATTGACTCTGTTTAATGCATGATCGCAATGTGTAAAGATATCAGGGGAGTGCTTGGGGGGTAGGTTGAACAGTGATCTAATTAATTTGTTTTCAGTTTGTGTAAACAGAGAGACATCAGCACCTCCCCAAAGCTCTGCCCCATAGATGGCCCCTGCAATAGCAGTTGCCCTATAAAGTTCTAAAACAGGTGTTACTGTACTGCTGGATGTGGCCTTGTATTTCCTACCCATGGATGATGCCCTCTGGTGGAGAATGGTCCTGCTTTTCCTTACCTGTGGGCCCCAGGACAGATTATCGGCCAGCCTAATGGTCAGATATTCAAAACACTTTACTTGTTCCAGGGGCACCCCCTCTAGCCTCATCCTACCTCTCAAAGACCGGTGTCGGTTCAGCCCCATACATTGGGATTTAGAGGGGTATACCTCTAGGTCTCTTGCTGAGCAAAAAAGTTAATAAGCTGTCAAGCAGGGATTGGAGGCTGGAATGAGTTCTGGATATAAGGAGCGTGTCATCGGCAAACATGAGTATTGGACAGCTAATCCCTGCAGATTCAGGGGCATCATGTCTGCACTGGGCCAACTACTCTACTGCTCCATTAATTTACAGGCTGAACAGCGTGGGGGATAACACACATCCTTGCCTTACTCCACAAGTTATTGTTATCCTGGATGTGAAGGTCCCTGCCAGAGTTCCACCTGACCTGTGCATATGTATCAGTGTGTAGGATCTTTCAAATCCTTAAAAGATCACCAGGAATGCGGTATGAATCAAGTACCCTCCAAAGGTTCTTCCTTGGGACCAAATCAAATGCTGCTCTCAAATCTATGAACGCGACATGGAGATGGTCCCTTTTTATGGTGACAAACTTCCAGCAAGTCATGCTGAAATGGAGAACCTGGTCACACGTGCTAACCTTGGCAATCTGAGAGGATTTTGTTGTCTGACATCCAGGATTTGAGACTTTCTAAAACCTGCCTGCCAAAATCTTTTTGACTACAGAGAGGGACGATGATATCTCCCTTCCAGGAGGGATATTCTCCCTTCTTACAATAGCATTTCTCAGGGCATTTAGATATGGGACCCAAATTTCAGGTTGTGACAGATAAAGATCGCTTTCTCCGTCTTCATTAGCTTCAGGGCCTGCGCTGTTTCTGCTAGCCCAAAAGGGCTCTGGGACTGTCCCCAGCCTTATATACTGTGTGAGCTGGTGGATTGGCAGTGCTCACCTGGATTGTGTCATAAGACTGTCCATCATTACTCCCACCCTTGTATACTAGGTTATCTATTGTTTGGTCAATCATCCTCTGTGTTGTGTCATTGCATCCTCTCTCATTAGTCTCGCCCTTTTGTATTAGGTTGTAAATTGTGTGGCCAGTCTTCATCTGGGTTACATTGTTAGACCACTCCCTGTATAATTCACCAAAATGGGCTACCCATGACTTTGGTTGGACAACCACTTCAAGGTGATTATCTGTAGTGTGAGACCCTGCGACTATCACCTTCCAACATTCCTTAATGGTACCTTTCTGTATGGAGTCTGCAAGTTTCTCCCATTAGTCTTGCTCCAAAAGTCCTTTTGGCTTGGGTCATGGAAGCCCTGTACTGTCTTCTGGCATTGCTTATCGCCCTACAATCACCTTTTTTTGCTGCTTCTTAGAGTGCTGTTTTTGTGTGTCTGCATTCACATGTGTACCATCCTGGGAGGTTTGTTGGATAGTGTCCCCTTCGACCCTCCTTTGTGAAGAGGGTTTTCAGCAACTCCATAAATTTGCAGTGTATATAAAACAAATGTGTCCTACTGATATCAGTCCGCTCCAAAGGAGCCAGGTTCTCCACAAATAAGTTGTATGTTTTGGGATTGAGCTTTGGGATTATCTTCTATCACTGTCCATTTTACATTCCTTCTGTTGTTGCTAGTCTCGATTGAGCTTCTGATATAATTGGATGGAAATGTTGTGCTCAGGAACAGTCTTGTTTGGGAATGGCTGCTTAATGCATCATGGCCACTGTCTGTCTCCATATCAGTCACAAAAGGCCAAAGTGTGCTATCCAAAAAGATGTAATTGATATTACTTGTACACAGGCCTCCCTTAAAAGGTGGTCATGGTGGGAAGTCAGAGGAATTAGAGCCATTCCTGACATTTAACCTGTGTGTTTCTAATAGGTGGACAAGTTGTGCTGAAACCTTAGACTGCTTGTTATCGGAACCAGATGGGATGAAGGACGACGCCCTATAATCGTGTGCTAGATACATGTGGTCCACAGGCATAGGGATAGCAGGAATTTGTGTATTACAGTCTCCTGCAATAATTTTAAAATGGCTATGTTGCGACTGCTTGATCATACTTAGGAGACAATCTGAGGTTCCTGACTGCACATTTGGGAGAACAGAGCGTAGGTGTATGTTAATTATATTGATGTACCTGGCCCCCGGGGCGGTGCCAGTCTTGGTTGTTATACCTAACACATCTGTGCACATCAATGGAATACTCTTTACTGTGGCAAACAAGTCCATACTCAACCAGATCAACAGCCCACCAGATGCCGTCCCTGCAGAAGATAGTACACCATTGCAGGTGAATGATATATACCCAGATCTAAAGACCAGCTTTGTCATCTGGGTTTCCTGTAATAAGATGATATGGTCTTGGTCAATAAATGTTTCCCAATCTGGGTTCCCAAGCTTAGAGCTGCTTCCTGCTACATTCAAGGACAACAATTTTAAACCATCAATTTAAAATGGGGTTGCCCCGGATTCATATACTAGCGGGTTGTTGCTCTTTCTCATTTGTCCCTATGGAAGTTTGGGTACATTTGGGGATATTCCCATGTTATCTCCATGGATAAAGAAGTTATTTGGGGTCTCAGCCAATGGAGTGCTTGCTGGAGGGGGACATTTTGGTAGAGAGGAAGTGACACCCCCACTCTTGGTTATCTACAGTCAGTCGATGTCAGACAGATTAGCTGGGCGGGCCTCTATAGGAACAACAATTTGTGAATGGAGTGATGGATTCCATGCACAGTCATGATGATGGATTTGGGGCATTTACCTTCAGCCTTATTAGTGAGACTCTAGGGGGCCTGAATCTATTCTCCAGTGCTATCAACCCTTCTACAAGCTCATACTTTGTCAGCTTCAGGCCTATGTGATCAAATGTTAAATGTTCGTTAGCATAGCAAATGGCCTTTAGTATGTCTTCTCCTATGACTGATCTGCAGCCTCTCACCTTTCTAAGACAGTGAATGTCTTTGTTCGTTAGGGAACCAAGTGGTTCTCTGGTACCTGGCTAGAGTTTTGGATCATTAATCATGAATATATCATGTTTCCTTTTCGAAACCGCTCCAGGGCTGTTTCTAATGTTTGCTCGGTTTGAAGTTGTGGTAGCCCCCCTTGAAACCCTTCCTCACTAGATGGATGTGAGTGCCTTCTGCCAGGTGCCTTGAGAGGTTCAGGTTTGCACCCTAGATGCAAGGAGGGTTTAGTGATCATCCCGGATACACATGCATCGTCAGGAACAATGGCCTTGCAGGACTCATTTACTCAGTGTGTAAATAGACTATTATCAGAAGTACTCCCCTGATGGTTAGAGTGGCTAATGCGTGCATGGTCAACCTCTACACTCGGTTCCTGCAAGTTTGTATTGAGATTCGCTACCAGAGCAAGAAGGTTATCCATTTTACCATTGAGAGCCCTAGATAACCTAACAGTATTGTCTCTCAGATTGTTTATCTCTTTTTTGAGTGATGTTAGCTGTGAGTAAGGTCCTCACCTAGCCCTGGGGCACTGGATTGAGTTACCACTAAATGAGTATTATCCGAGATTTGCTCATCAAGGGTCCCTAGTACTTCAGACCGGTTGGTACATTCAAAAGCCACTGTGGGAGCTACTATGTCCAAGTCTAAAGACTGTGTTCTTGGAGGTGTATGTTGCCTAGTACTGGAAGGTGATTGTGGATTGGTAGATGTTTCATAATTAGTATGAGTTAAAAGGACAATGTTCCCAGGTTTATTGAAAAACTATTTTATGTCCCCCCCCTTCACCCCTTTCCTGATTTAGTTTCCTTAATCTTTGGTCCTAGCAGGCCATCTACCTCCTTGATTAGTACGTCTATTTTATCATGTAGCCAATTTTCCGCAGAATGCCTTGGTTGCTCTTTTGATTTGTCAAAATCAGTTGATTTATTGTTAGCTTTGCGTTTTACCAAATTGTCCAAGAAAGGTTCGACTACTACGGTACCTAAATTGTTATTAGCTTATCAGAGCAGTGGCACCGAGAAAGCTGCAGTGATTTTGCTCCTGCTACCCCAGATTTAACTGTAGTGTAGATACCCAACTGGGGATATTAAGTAAATTATACCAACGGCATTTCAGCTATTACAACCTGGAATGTGTACAGGCTAACTTAGTTACATCATGAGGAAGGTCGAATTAACAGACAAATTATTCATAACGTAACTTCAAGGAAAAAAAAACCTTTCATCTACAGGGCCAGGCGGTTTGGTAAAGTCAAAGCAACAAATCACTCCTATGCTAAGGTACATTGGATTGTGGCTGTTCAATGGAGAGGGAAAGCGAGAGTTAGGCACCTGTCCGTTACACAAGAGCTGTGTTTGCAGGTTACTCTTTCTTAGGCTGATGCATGTGGGGCTGTGATGCGTGCCTTAAGCCAGCAAACTCTGGGACACCTTACCTTGGGTGGGAAAAAAGGCAACTCTCAATAAATTATTTAAGGAGCTGTTTCAGATATTAACAGTTGGCCCCCCTGCGAGTAGCACACAAGAACGCTCAGTCCATAGCCAGAGGTTGAGACAATGGCCTGTGAGCCATTGGCAGACACCGCCAAGCCCCCTCGTGACAAGCAGGCAGCGTACAATGTATGCCGCCTCCCCATGGGCACACCAAGCTCTCTAGGTTTGCAAGTACATTACAAAGGTCAAAACAGAACATGGATAGGTAGAATGCAAGGCCCGCTTACTTGGTGCTGTGAGCTGTTAAAAGACTTGCTGTGCCCCAGAGTAGATCCAAAGAGGGTAGCCCCGCCCTGCCTCCTCCTGTCACCGACGAGTGCAGGACAGGCCTGCCATTGGCCTATGCTTGGCCCGGGCGTGGCCTTTGTGTGTCCCACATGGCGGGATGAGGAAACTCACAAAGATGGCAGAAAGATGTCAGTGGTCCCGTATGGCAGGATGTGGAAATGCACTAGATGGCGCTGTAAACCGCTACCGATGGTGGGAGTTTCATGAGCTGCCACCTGGGGCCCTGAGCATGCTGGAAGATGTAGTCCCCCCACAAAGATGTCCAAAAGCTGTCGGTGACATATTTAACTTACCTTTTAGTCTCTATTATTTGGTACCTAGGTGCTTTCCAGGGCATGTAAGTTAAATGTCACAAGTGGACTGTAGCATCCATTGTACCATCCACAAAAGTGACAATGTAAACACGACTGCAGGCCTGCCACCAGTAGCCTGGTTGTGCAGGTTTTAACTGCAAAGTCAACCTCTCAAAATAACCCCTCTTGGCAGGCCTAAACCTTCCTTTTAAATATTTTTAGGTCACCGATAATTAGGCCTCCTTGCCCCTAAGACACGGTGAATGGTATTTAAAAGTAGAATACGTGAACGTTTATTGGTAAAAATGTCCTTACAGTGAAAAGGATCTAAAAGCTATTTTAGACTGGAAGGGTTGACTATTACCCTAGCAATGCACAGTATCTCAGGAATGGGACAAGCTAGAAAAATAGAAAATACATTTTCATGGCTATTGCAAATCCAGTTCATTGATGAAGACGAATTTTGTTCCAGATATTACAGAAAAGTAACTTTTAAGAAAGTTTCCTTTGCCATGCCTGAAGTCTCTAGAAGCTAAATATTGCTCTCCAATGTCTGCCAGCCAGTAATTAACTTTTAAATAGGCCTGAATGAGGTGTGAAATTGCTCCAAGGAGCGAACAATAGGCTGATGTGAACAGCAACGGTGACCTATCTTAACATAACAGAAAGTGCAAGGGGGCTGGGAGGATCCTTTTTGATATAAATGTCAAGTCCTGCTTGAATGTCACATCCTTATTGGCAGGTCTTCTGGGGTTTTTCACTTGACACTTGGGGCGCACTTCAAAGAAGCCTTCCTTGTCACAGGCAAATGTAAACTGACCCTTGGGCAGGGATCTTTTTTTCCCCTCAGCCAGTCAGGCTCCAATCACAGTGGGCCTCTTTTAACATTAATGTGTCCCAGACTGTTTGACTGGTCTGCTGGGGTGTACATATAACATTTGGAACACACTTTAAAAGAGGAAGGAAGGATGCCAAAACAATTCTTGTGTATCCCATGTCAGGTTGCTGACAACCCAGGTTTGTTCTACCAGGCTTCTGTCTCTGCGGTTGCTGTCAGTACAGGAACTGTCTATAACCCAAGGTTGGTGTTAGATCTGGGAGGACACTAGGATTACCACAGTACAATCCCCACACAAATCCCAACCCTCAGTGCCCAAGTTTAGTGTGGCCAAAGAATTTGGCCTTCTTGAAAGTGCTAAAAATGGGTTTGCAAAGAAGTGAACTCCAAGGGTTACAAGGCTATTAAAGCTACAGAGACATACAACTACAGGAGGCCTTTTCCTGTAAGTGGCCAACTGACCAGTGGCAACTGGACCTGGACTGGACCCTACTGCTGGTCTCTGCCTGCCATCCTTTGATTCTTTAAGTACCTCCTCTGAGATCCTGGTAGCTTTAGGTGTGTACTCCTTTGATAGGTTGGGAGAAACAGTACTAAGGTCAGAAGGTAAAATCTTTGTCTAGGATGAAATTTAGTAGTGTATTCAACCAGTACTCCATCCACACATTCATCATTTAAATTGCTCCTGGGTCCTGTTCTACCATGACCATTTACTGTCATTGCCACTCCAGCTTCTTGTACTTATATTATATATGTACTTATAACTATAAAAAATCAATATCTTTTGTTACCTTTTTGGATGTTCATCATTTTGCTGTCATTTTGTTTAATAAATTCTACTGTATTTTTCTAATTTGTTTTGGGACTTCTTTTATTGTTTTGCATTTTGACTTTATTACTGTTTTAGTACTGCCCAAATATTTGCATGTTGCCTCTAGGTTAAGCCTATATGCCCAGTGCAATAGATACATAGTGGTTGAGCTCAGGTAAATTTAGCTTAAGGGTTCATCCTAACAAGGATTGCTATTATTACTTGAGGTGAGTACTTACCCCCTCAAATAATTACCCAATTTCTTAAAGTCACATATTTAAATACCTGAAATATCTTCTGGTTCTCAGTAACAGCAGCACTTCGATTTTGGTTTGGCGGTAGAGAGATATCAAGCTAATGTGATATACATTCATGTCCAGAGGAAGGCATTCTGAATCACCCCTAATCTGCTTGCCACATGTACAATGTGTAAGAGCAGTAGACATTGAACTAATGGGGATTGAACTGAGAGTGTTTTATCTTGGCACTCTTAGTACCACCTGGGGTCCCTGCTTCCGCACATTATTCTATGTCTGTAACGTGGCAAATAGAAAAAGCATATAATAAGAGGAGAAATGTACTTGCAAGGGTAAGAAAGAGCCTGATGTCACCTTCCCTGCTTACTTGCCATCACTGAACTCTTCTTTCACTTTTAATCACAAGCTTAGGAAGCATCAGTTTAATGATCCTGCTGCCCACTGACCCCACAACCAGCCCAGCAGAATCAATGGAGTAGATAAGCAACTCTGTATCACAAGATTCCGGGCCCTGGTGGGGTCTCGAAAAGGGTAGAGAGGTCTTCACTATGGAGGTGGGAAGGGATATATCCTCCCTATGTCTGAATGGTTTAACGAACAGATATCCCTCTTGGAACCAGGTAGACTTTGCCAGGTGTTTTTCTTCACTTAAAACACCCCCTCCTTTATTGCTTGTTGTTTTTTCCCCTTCTCGTTCTTTTTACTTGGAACCGAAGATAAACAACTGCCAGTAAGGCAGAGGTAAGAATTGATGAATGCCATGTGAGCAGGTGGATGAGAAGAACATGTGTAAAAGTGTGCATGTGTATGATTGTAACTGTCTGTTGTGTGTACATGTTCATGCATGTGAGATCATGTGTATGTGCGTTGGATGTGTTTGTGTCTGAGTGCCAGTTTGGGTAAGTGACTTTGGGGCCGATTCCGATCTCGGTCGGAGGCGCACCCAATACCATTCGGTCGGGAAAAAAGCCATGCGAAAGCCTGTTTCCCGACCGATCCGTACAGTACACCGAACGAGCAAGTACGATGCGCACAACAGCAAAAAATCCGGCCGAGCCGTACTCACCCAAACCAGGTCCTGTTCTCCGACCGAGGCGAATCCGGAAACGCCGAATCGAGTCGCACGGAAGGAAGAATGCAGCCCCGTCCGGCCGGACAAGTACGATGCGCTTTCCGTACGCGCCGAACCCGTCGCTACGCACGGCACGTCAAAGCATCCGGGAGAGGCGCACATAAGCTCCGATTCGCGCCATAACACGATCCACGGCTCCGAGACGAACACGGCAGCGACGAGGACGACGCGAGCGGCGAGGACGAGGCGAGCGACGAGGACGAGGCGAGCGACGAGGACAACGCGAAGCAACGACAAGGACGAACGACACGAACCAACCATGAATCCCTTCGTCCCGATCATACCAATATTCTACATTTACTACCGGAACAGGCACGGACGCGTACGGCGCAGAAGGTAAGCCAGATACCAACCACAAAACACATACAACACGTACACGACACATCACACACACACACGGGGATGCTGAATATACTTACACCAGCAACAGCAGCACCATAGGGGCGGGATGCCCATCACCAATGCCACATATGCACACAGGGGCCTGAATGCGCACCACCACCCCTACCCAGGGAGGCTGGATGCCTACCACTACTACCACCCTCACCCAGGGGGCAGGATGCCTACCACTACTACCACCCTTAGCCTGGGGGGCAGGATGCCCACCACTACTACCACCCTTAGCCAGGGGGCAGGATGCCCACCACTACTACCACCCTCACCCAGGGGGGCAGGATGCCTACCACTACTACCACCCTCACCCAGGGGGGCAGGATGCCTACCACTACTACCACCCTCACCCAGGGGGGCAGGATGCCTACCACTACTACCACCCTTAGCCAGGGGGGCAGGATGCCTACCACTACTACCACCCTCACCCAGGGGGGCAGGATGCCTACCATTACTACCACCCTCAGCCAGGGGGGCAGGATGCCTACCACTACTACCACCCTTAGCCAGGGGGGCAGGATGCCTACCACTACTACCACCCTCACCCAGGGGGGCAGGATGCCTACCACTACTACCACCCTTAGCCAGGGGGCAGGATGCCCACCACTACTACCACCCTCACCCAGGGGGGTAGGATGCCTACCATTACTACCACCCTCAGCCAGGGGGGCAGGATGCCTACCACTACTACCACCCTTAGCCAGGGGGGCAGGATGCCTACCACTACTACCACCCTCACCCAGGGGGGCAGGATGCCTACCACTACTACCACCCTTAGCCAGGGGGGCAGGATGCCTACCACTACTACCACCCTCACCCAGGGGGGCAGGATGCCTACCATTACTACCACCCTCAGCCAGGGGGGCAGGATGCCTACCACTACTACCACCCTTAGCCAGGGGGCAGGATGCCTACCACTACTACCACCCTCACCCAGGGGGGCAGGATGCCTACCACTACTACCACCCTTAGCCAGGGGGCAGGATGCCCACCACTACTACCACCCTCACCCAGGGGGCAGGATGCCTACCACTGCTACCACCCTCACCCAGGGGGCAGGATGCCTACCACCACCCTTAGCCAGGGTGGCAGGATGCCTACTACTACTACCACCCTCACCCAGGGGGGCAGGATGCCCACCACTACTACCACCCTCACCCAGGGGGGGCAGGATGCCTACCACTACTACCACCCTCACCCAGGGGGGGCAGGATGCCTACCACTATTACCACCCTCACCCAGAGGGGGCAGGATGCCTACCACCACCCTTAGCCAGGGTGGCAGGATGCCTACCACTACTACCACCCTCACCCAGGGGGGGCAGGATGCCTACCACTACTACCACCCTTAGCCAGGGGGCAGGATGCCCACCACTACTACCACCCTCACCCAGGGGGGGCAGGATGCCTACCACTACTACCACCCTTAGCCAGGGGTGGCAGGATGCCCACCACTACTACCACCCTCATCCAGGGGGGGCAGGATGCCTACCACCACCCTTAGCCAGGGTGGCAGGATGCCTACCACTACTACCACCCTTAGCCAGGGGGGCAGGATGCCCACCACTACTACCACCCTCACCCAGGGGGCAGGATGCCTACCACCACCCTTAGCCAGGGTGGCAGGATGCCTACCACTACTACCACCCTCACCCAGGGGGGCAGGATGCCCACCACTACCACCCTCACCCAGGGGGGCAGGATGCCTACCACTACTACCACCATCACCCAGGGGGCAGGATGCCTACCACTACTACCACCATCACCCAGGGGGGCAGGATGCCTACCACTACTACCACCCTTAGCCGGGGGGCAGGATGCCTACCACTACTACCACCCTTACCCAGGGGGGCAGGATGCCCACCACTACTACCACCCTCACCCAGGGGGGCAGGATGCCTACCACTACTACCACCCTCACCCAGGGGTGCAGGATGCCTACCAATACTACCACCCCCACTCATAGGATGGACAATGCATGACACAACCAGCACACCACAAACTAGGGAATGCAAGAAGAAGACATCCCCCAACACCATGACAAGCGTGTGTAGACTGTGTCAAATGCCTACAACACCGAACATGACTTTGAACATACAATGTGACCCCCTAGCACATGTGCCACACATATATGTGTGTGGCACCCACAATGCAAGCAGGCCATGACCATTGTGGCAATGGGGTCCAAACCCCATCATCACAGTGACCAAAATGTAAGTGTGGGGTCCATAGCAGAAGCACATTTTGAACATTGTGGCAATGGGGTCCAAACCCCCATCATCACAGTGACCAAAAGGTAAGTGTGGGGTCCATAGCAGAAGCACATTTTGAACATTGTGGCAATGGGGTCCAAACCCCCATCATCACAGTGACCAAAAGGTAAGTGTGGGGTCCATAGCTGAAGCACATTTTGAACATTGTGGCAATGGGGTCCAAACCCCCATCATCACAGTGACCAAAAGGTAAGTGTGGGGTCCATAGCAGAAGCACATTTTGAACATTGTGGCAATGGGGTCCAAACCCCCATCATCACAGTGACCAAAAGGCAAGTGTGGGGTCCATAGCTGCAGCACATCTTGAACATTGTGGCAATGGGGTCCAAACCCCCATCATCACAGTGACCAAAAGGCAAGTGTTGACAAAGTAAGAGGTGCAACTGCCAAACTGCATGGATGATTCCTGGTCACAGAACAACAAACACATCAGTGGCAAAGTAGTGTATGTGTCCCATTGCAACATAAATTGGGGGAGCCAAATCCTGCAGTGCAAATAAGACATAACTTTGGCCATGTGCAGACAAACAACACCCATGGGGGCTGACACCGTCAACAATCATCAATGACACAATGACAGAAGTGACCATCCGAATGCAGACCCACATATTTGCAACAATGGGCACACACATGCAGATACCCTGTGGAGACTGCAGATGTGAGGCGAACAGATACCATACCATGGCAGCAATGGGACACACAATCAACAATTAGCAACAAATGAGGGCTCCCGTCCCATCAGCCTGGTCATGGAAGTGCCAACGGAATCATCAGCACAGATCCAACACACTTGTATAGCAATGTTGCACTGACAACACAGATGAGTCCTTCCCCATTGATGCCCAAACCTGCATGTTCACTGGAGATGGCCACACGGTCAGGGAAGTAGACGAATAGAACAATGGCAGGCACAACAGATGTGCAGGGGTGGAAGCCACAGATGTGGAGTTGCCAATCTAAGTAGGAAATCTCATTGCCAAATACTGAACACATGACACCCTCAGATGCTGCTATGGATGACATGGATACACCACAGGATAGGACCCATAACCCCTGGACCACATGGGTTCCTGCACAGTAACACTTCATTATCATGAGACCAAATATCACCATCACTGCAGCAAGGGCATTGTTAGCATCATCAACATCATGTACATCAGAAGCAAAAGCACTAGAGAACAGAATGTTGCTTTATTCAGCATATGTGGCATTAAAGTAGAAGTCCGGTAGAACATAAACAAAGGCCAATGGCCAGTCCATCAACAAAGTCACAAGTGGGTGACAGTGGCAGATGCCACCCTACACATGCCTGCACAAAACCAGGGACAATCCACTAGGAGGGGCAACCGGGGGGTAGGCCAGGCACCGCAGGGACAGGATCAGGGCTCACCAGGAGGAAGCAGGGAAGGGGTGGTGGGTGCTGGAGAGCCACTGACAACTGCAGTGGAGGTGTCTGACATGGTGTGTGCCGGCACAACTGGGGGGCATGGCTCAGATGTTGTGGGTGCCGGCACGACTGCAGTGGACCCTGCAGATGGAGTGGACAGGTCCGCCACTGCAGTGCCCAAGTCAGACAGGGTGGTAGTGGACTCCACTGCAGTGCCTACCACCAGGGGAGGAGAATGGGGAACAGGCAAGGTGGGCTGGACAGAGGGGGAGGACACCCTCACCACATCAGTGGCACAGACAAGCGCAGCGGGGGGTGTGGTGCCAGGATGGTATATCTGTGGGTGGGGGAACCTGGGGCAGGGTGTGGCGGGGGCACCTGTGGAGTGGGGGCCTGAGGGATGGAGGAAGGTGACCTGGTGCTTGAGCTGCAGGGCGGCGGCGGGGTCTTGCTCTTACCACTCCGGGGGGACTTGTGGGTGGGGGCCTCAGTCTGTCTGCACCTGGGGGAGGGTGTCCGGGGCGAGGGCACTCTGCTCCGTGTGGGGGGCTTCCTCTTCCCCCTGGATGCTGGGGCAGCTGGATCGGAGGGGAAGAGGCCGAGGTCACTGAGGAAGAGGCGCTGGGTCTTTGGGGTTGCAGGTGAGGCAAGGGAGGGTGCTTTGGAGGGAGAGGCAAGTGAGGACTGCGCAGTGCCCGTGGATGCGTGTGTGTGTACCAGGGCCCCATCCCCTGTGAGTCTGGTTTCAGTCCCCTGACTGTGCGTGCGTGTGCGTTTAGTTTGTGGCGTGTGTGTCTGTGTGCTGGATGTGTGTGTGCTGGTGTGTGCATGTGCCGGTGTGTGTGTGCTTGGGACGGGCAAGGTGCTGGGGAGTGTGGATGGAGCAGAGGCAGGAGGGGTGAGGGACTGTCTGAGGAGGGACACTGCTGCCATCAGGGAGGAGTCCATGGACCTGTTGCCCCTCTGTAGGTCAGACATGCCCGATGAGATGCCCTCCATGAACGACACCAGCTGAGTCAACAGTGCGGTGTGCGCATGGAGGACACTCAGCATGGCTGTCTGCCCTACATGGAGCTGGCGAAGGAGGTACACAGACTCCTCACTCAGGGCAGCAGGGGACACAGGGGCAGGGGGTGCGGTGCCTGGGCCAAAGGAGACACGCTCCCGAACATGGGAACCTCCACGGACCTGGGGAATGGGAGCCGATGGGAGGGCGGTGGTGGTGCTGGTGGTGGCGGGGACAGCAACACTAGCTGGGGTGTGGTGGCTGCTGACACCCGCCTCCACAAGGGAGTCATCCTCCGAGTTGCTCTGGTCCTCAGCTGAGATGGATGGTGCTGAGGATTCCTCGGTGTGGCTCCCCTCGCCCTCCGTGCCACTGGGTCCCTCCGACCACTCCTCGGCTGCTGACCCAGTCTGGCTCTCTGGCTCCTCCTGGTCCGTGGAGCTGTCCCCTTCCGTGGCCATGGATGTATCTGCAAACAATGGGGAAACAGACAGACATCAGTCACCTGCACCAAACGCACACACCACTGTGAGCACAGCACATCACAGAGCAAGGCCTGGCATCATTAGTTGTACATTGCTAAAAGTGCCCTAACTGAACAGGAGAAGCCAATTGTCAGTCTGATGCCAAGCATGGCACTCACATCCCACATGGCCTTGCACCCATCTGTCTGGTGTCTGTTGGATTGCAACACCCCAGTGTGGACACATGCACCAAGTACACAGTAGTTGGACAGTGCAGAGGACACGGTGTGGACACATCACAGCTCTTGCCACTGAGTCAGTACTGGTTTCCGGATGAAAGAGATGCCCAGAGTCAAATAGGAAATGCATGTGATGCATACCAGCGACAGACACCATGATGCACCCATGTCCTGATAGCCAGCGCCACTATGGTGTGCTTGTAGCACATGTCACTCCCCTGCAGGACCACAAATAAGTTGACACATGCCATGGCAGAGGCATGACTGTTAAGTCATACATCACTGTCTCAGTGATGTATGACTTGGCAGCCAGACAACAACACTATGCACTGTGTCACAATAGTAGGTCATGGGGAATGCAAGTCCTGGAGCTGCACAAGTGCACATGTACATCCCCCACACAACACATCATCTCAACCCTCATCTGTCCAGGTCACACCTATTGGACATATGGGAGACCTGTGACACTACCCTCTGAACCTGAGCCCCTCACAATTTGCTGTGAATGGGGAACAGCTGCCTGAACATCACATTTGCATACCCCAGTCTGCACGGGCAGCTGATCAAACACCTATGTGACACACAAGTATCGTCTCCTATGGTCACATCTCCAGGGGCATGCTGAGCCCCTACCAAGAAACACCCCAGCAGTCCTGGCAACTAATCCACAGCACACTGACACAGAGGCAGACACCGGAGGGGTCAAATCACTGTGCACAATGTGTCAGCTGATACACGGGAGTGGGAGTACAGAGTGCATTGCATGGCCTGGAGTAGGCATGACTGTCCTGCTCCACATGAATGAGGGATGTGCCCTGGACAGTGGATAGCTGGCTATGTATGTGTGACACACATAATCTGCACACTCCTGGGGCACAAACATTGTTCCCACCCGCTGCATGGGCGTGTGCCACATACCCCAGGCACATGTGGTGGCTCAGCTCAGCAAGTGGACCGCATATCAAAGCAACACGCAGATCACATGTCCAAACCCAGGCGTTGTGTGAACAATGGACCCACCCATGATGCCCACAACAGAGTTAGGGAAACAGATGCTGTCCCCCACCTTTAGTGAAGCAAACTGCAAGGACACAGTCCCAAGTGACACAATTCCCTGACTGTAAGGGCCACACCTGGGTATCAGATGAGCAGTGGGCAGTGCACAATAGAGGGACATGGCTCCTGGACAACATGACTGCTGCACTGTGGCAGTTGAACCAGGCCAGAGGAGGGCACAAAGCATGTAATACAGAGTTCACAGTGCAGTCTTTGACTCACCCCCTCCTTGCTGCTGTCTGGCCTTCAGCTGCCCATCCAGGTCTGGAAAGACCACCACCAGGATCTGGAGCATGTGGGGGTCAGGGTCCGTGTTCCGCCCCTCCTGCGAGGAGGCGACAGCTTCAGCTGGACCCGTGCAATCCTCCGGGTCCAGCCCCAAAGGTCCTGCCACCTCTTCTGGCAGTTGTGGATCCGGCGCTTGTAGACCCCCACGGACCGGACAGCCCGGACGATGTCCTTCCAGATTTCCTGCTTCCGATGGGCATTAACCTGTCAGGATGACAAAGTGAAAAGGCCATTACCACACATGCAACATATCCGTGCATGACACAGTTGTATATACATGTCTCAATCACAGGGGCACATGATGTACACAGGCAGTGCAACGCTGACCATGGACAGTTTGCCAGACGTCACTACATGGTATCATTGCATGGGAAGTAAAACCATGTTCAAATGCACTGTCACTGCACCATACCTGTCCAGTGCAAGTCACTACACACTATGGGGGTGACAACTACTCAGTGAGCCTGCTAGCCAGTGGCGTGCAGACTCTCAGCCTTGCTAGTCACACAAACAGCACATTCAGAAAGGCAGTGCACAGAACACTCACCTGCTCCCCTGGTGTCCCATACAGCTTGCTGTACTGTGGAAGTAGGCTGTCCAGCAGGGCCTGGTTCTCTTCAAGGCTGAAGGCTGGGGCTCTCTCCACAGTACGTGCCATTGCAGGGTCCAGAGGGGCAGAGACAGCAGCAGTGCAGTGGCAGATGTCGTCTTGGAGCATGTAGTGCAGGCAAGTGGGCTCTCAGGGGAACAGCCAGCAATATATATGTGCTGGAGAGGCAGATACTGTCCCTTGTGTCCAAAGTGATAGGTCCAAGTCGTTTGCATCTTCTGAATCTGGCCAATCCATGGAATAGCAGCACCAAAACACGCCCACAGCATCCTTCAAATCTTCAACTTCATGACATACATGATTTTGCAACATTGTTGTGGGTGACCAACTGAATTTCCAGCAACCGACTCGTTCGAAATCCGAAAATGCGTCCGTTGCCAGGCAAGCCCATTGTCAATGGGTGTGCACCGATTGGTCCATTGCGGTACAACGCGCACAGGGGTACAACGCGTACCCGCACACATTGAAAGCAATGGGCCGGCCGGAGGCACCGATCGGTCCATTGCTGTTCAACGCGCACAGGGGTACAACGCGTACCCGCACACATTGAAAGCAATGGGCCGGCCGGAGGCACCGATCGGTCCATTGCAGTTCAACGCGCACAGGGGTACAACGCGTACCCGCACACATTGAAAGCAATGGGCCGGCCGGAGGCACCGATCGGTCCATTGCAGTTCAACGCGCACAGGGGTACAACGCGTACCCGCACATTGAAAGCAATGGGCCGGCCGGAGGCACCGATCGGTCCATTGCGGTACAACGCGTACAGGGGTACAACGCGTACCCGCACACATTGAAAGCAATGGGCCGGCCGGAGGCACCGATCGGTCCATTGCAGTTCAACGCATCACTGTACATGTGACTGGCATATGTCAGCATGCCTGTCTCAGATGGACATATGCCAGCCACAGATAGCTCCCAGGGAGTGAGGGGCACACCTACCACACGACAGCCTGTCCAAACTTTATCATAAGGCATGTAAGGCTGCATTTCCTATTGTGTGTATGTTGGTGTACATGTTGTCCTGTGGGTGTCACCTGTGGGCAGCCACCCCCAGGCTGTGCACGTGTTCATGGGGACAGGATCCTGGGTGTTACGTGTACGTGACCACTGTGATGTGCAACTGTTCATATCTGTGCATGTGCCATGGTCACATTTCACAGTGGTGTATGTGTATGTCATGTCACATACCCCGTGAGTCCCATGTGGGACGGTATGTTTGAGCCAGGGTGTCCCAGTGGCACAATAGTGATGGTCCTCCACAGTCTTTGTGCATGTGGTGTTTACAATGTCTCTGATTTCATGTGCACAATGGGAGACAGTCTCCACATCCACGTTGTGTGTGCATGGACTCTGATGTTGTGCGTGTGTGTCACAGACGTCCATGTCTGTCCTGCCGTGGCAAGTGGGGCCACTACCTGTGGGGGTCATGGTTGTTTTGCTGTGGTGTATACATGATACTCCATGTAATGCCAGTGTCCATGTGGCATTACAGGGTCCCTGGGAATGTACCTGTCGTTGAGCTGTGGTGCCTGGGGCACATCTGTCCTCACATGTCCCTGTGGGGGGTTATTGTGACACGGCAGCAGGAGATGGGAACTGTGACACGGCCTCATGATATCCAATGGGCCAACCTGGGACTAATTGATGCCACCTGTTGGACCGTGTTGACAGATGTTGGCCATGTATGTACCATACATGTCCTTCCGGTACTGCACACTTCATGTAGTTGTGCCTCATAATGATGTATGTTGGGATCTTGAGTGTGTTCAATGCTGCATATGTGGGGTGACTGACAATCTTGCTTACTTCTCCTCTGCACTGCAGGGCTCCTGCTGTCCATCGGCCATTCCCAGACCTGGCAACGATGGTGGAACGGGACAGCATCCGACGGTACCGCTTCACCAGGCAGCTGATTGAGGATTTGGCAGTGCAGTTGTCCCCACATTTGCAGCCTGGCCGGCCGTATCCTACAGCACTGACCCCCAAGGTGAAGGTGATGGCAGCCCTA